>QGOB01004125.1:0-20736 GCA_003313055.1 Termitomyces sp. MG145 | reverse complement strand
CTCTGGCACCACAAATTCACAGGACCCTCCCCAGCAAGTACAGAAAACGCACTAGGGCACCCCGGAGTCAGCTGAGGGAACCCATTGCCAGGGAGCTACTTACCGGAGCATGCACCCGACACCATGCAAGAGTGGGGGGACCCCAGACCCGAGCCAATGCATCTGTAAGCTGCCCCGCCATTGCAGCCTCTTGAGACACCCAATGCCCAATGGGGGTGACCGGAGCGGCAGGAGGAGCCACAGAGGGGACTGCAGGAAGCGCCGACCCCAAAGGGCCAGCCCCGGGGGTCTGCAAGTCGACCTCTGAAAACCCCGTCAGCACAAACAACACAACCCAACCAACACAACCTGATAAACAATACTCACGCCGACGGACCATCACTGATAGCTCGCGCTCCTGCCAGCAACAATCGTACGAAGCCCTGCAATCCTTGTACTGCTGCCAGGTCCAGACTTGGAAGTCATCGGAGGGAGGGGGAGTGGGCAAACCGGAAGAGGAACTGGATGAAGACATGGGAAGATGGGGAACGAGTCACGGTGAGCCCTCCCTTTTTTTTTATCCCCCTCCGGAGCACTCCCGGAACGGCCGCCATACGACTTCGACTTCAATTCCAAGGACTTCTGTGCCAGCACTAACTTCGGGTTTGAATTCCCATGACACTGCCACCGCAGCCCCCATCTTGAAGGGTCTCGACGCTGAAGGGGGGTAATGTCATGACCCCGCCATCTCCAGACTCCCATACGCTGCCCCAGCCCAAACAGACACCTCCCCCGCACCCTTTGCATACCCCCGGGACCGCCAACAACCTCTCAATGCCGCACCAGCAACACCCACGGCCATCTCCAAACAGATCCCCAGCCATCACCGGACCCTGGCATCTTGGCCGACATGTCACCCCAAGGCTTCCCTGTCACCAGACACATCCGGACCCCCGGCATCCCGGCCATCACATAACGTTCCGCAACATTCCTCCCGCAAACTGTCGGCACGTCACAAGGCCACCTGCTTCTGTGGCACCGAGGGGCACCACCCCCATGCACCATGACCACCGACCTGCCTGACACAAGCCCGCCGTAACCCGTGCCAGCACACCCTGACCACTATCACAACCCCAGGGCTGGGAGCCAGTCCCGGGACTTAGCCAGAGGAATCAGATGCCTCAGCCCCGGGCTAGAATCCTACCCGGGACTTAGCAGAAGGGTAGTACATAAACCATAGGATAGCATACAAGTCGAGTAATCTTGATATTAACCGTAGTTCTCCGTATTTCCATATCTCTGTCTCTGCCTCTGTCTCTATCTCAATCTCAATCTATTCTCTTGCCTCTCTCTCTCTCTCTCTCATCTTGTCTCTCATCTCTTGTCTCTCGTCTCTCATATCTCGTCTCTCGTCTCCATGCCTTGTTTCCGTTTCATGACTTGTTCCTCCATTCTGTTTCCCTTCTCCATTTCCTTACCTACTGTTCCATATCTCTTTCTCTCCCCATCCCAGTCTCCTAGCCAATCCATCCCCTGCCCTCTCCATACCTACTCCTACTGCTTCCGAACCCACTCCCATCCCCCAATACGTACCATCCCCCCTTGCTCCCCGTTCCCCCTTTGTCACTTCCCTACCCTACCCCCTGCACTTGTGCTCCTCTACCCGGAGCACCCCCGACCTCATGCGCGTCACTACTCATACCCTGAAGCATCCAGACTTTGCCCTGGACCACTTGTAGCTGTACCGGAGCTTCTGCAAAGCCCTGGACCTGTGCTTAGCCTCCCAAGCTTGCCTAGTAAGGACTCGCCAGTGTAGCTGAGCCCCCATTGTCAGCGGGACCTGACATAGCTGCACTAGAGCTTCTGAGAAGCCCCAGACCTGTACTTGTCCTCCTGAGCTCGCCTAGTAAGGACTCACCAGTGTAGCTGAGCCCCCATTGTCAGCGGGACCTGACACTGTCCCTTACAATGTTGTAGAGGAAGCCTGAAAAGGAAGCTGGAAGAACCTTTGCTTGCTACTCAGCCTACTACTAAGCCTAGCAGGAGCACTGCACATGCTTCTCCTAACACTAGTTACATATGTTGGAGATCTGCCAACTCCCAGGCTGGGAAAGGGTGCACATTGCACTCTGCAATTGGCAGGAGTTATGGCTGTAAAGGTGAGTGAGGGGAAACCATCAATTGGAGACATGTTGTTACTTACCAGGTCATTAGCTAAGCACCACTCATACAACAGAAGACTCTCCCTACAAAAGGTAGAAATGTCTGAAGCCAAGGAGGCTACTACAAGAGCCATGGGACTCACTGGAATGGAGTTGCTTGGCTTGCTAAATGTTGAGGAACAGATGCTTCTGCATCACAAAGCCATTGCTCTAGAAATCTTAGAGTCAGTCAGTTCAGCTCTCATGGCTAGACTGACTGGAGCTTCAAAAGGAAGACATCACTTTCATTGCTGAAAGAGGCAATTCACTGCTTCAAAGTCCTAATATAAATCCTCTGCTTCCCATGCCATGTTGTAGGCAAACTATGTGGCCATACTATCACTTTTGAAAGGGGTAGGGAGGCAGTTCAACTAAACCAGAATCATCATCTTTTAGCACAAAATCAGGAGTTGGTCCTTTAGAGTGGGTCTGTTGTGCAATGATTGATATTGGCTAGCTAGTTGCTAGGCAGTCCACCACCACAAGTTCCTTGGTGAGTAGACTTCCCCCTTTTTTCCCTATTTTATATAATCAATGATATCTTATACTCAGCATAATCATGCTAATATGATCAAAATGATAAGATAAGAAATTAAGATATATACATTAACCTGTTCCATGCCCCCTTTGAGATTGTTTACTACAATCTACACTAAAGGTAGCTTAAGTATCATAATAGGGCTAAGAATGCTTTATGAACACCTAGAGACTAGGCATATTAGGTCATTGACACAACACTTCATGAATTACTATTACTATTGTTATTTCTTTTGTTAGGCACATCTGCATAAGTGAAGGTCTCCATACCCTTTAAGCTAAAGGAGGGTCAGATAAAGGAGACATAGCAGCTGCCTCAGCTTGCAACTCCTGCATTAGAATATGTTTTGATATTGGTCAAACTAGAATCTTCTGCTGCAGAATTGACTAAAGGCCTTCCTGAGCTCTGTGTAGTGATGTTAGTTGACCCTATATGACTCCCTCCCATACTATCCCCTATAGTCATTCTGTCAAGTTGAAGGGTCTTACCACCATTCCATCATCACATGTTGTCACTCACTTCAGGAAATGTAGCATGTTTCTTGAAAAAAATGTGTCTTACAATTCTTGACACATTTTTCTGGAGAAACACATGAGATATTACATGAGAAACATATTAGTTGTTATTTCTAATTTTTTCTTAGGAAACACTCTTTGTTCTTCCTTAAAAACACATGTCATAGTCAGTTCAAATTTTTCTTAAGAAACATGCTTTTAGAAAATCTAACATTATCATCCAGAAATATTATACAGAAACACGTGTTGTCTTGCTCAGCATGCATCAATTTTCTCATTGCTATAATATTGGCACAAATAATTATCAAAGGGTCCATAATACTCCTACACTGATGGGGGTGCATGTTGCACCACAAATAAGCATCAAGATGAGATGGAAAATATAACTTGATTTCAAAGGTGGTAACATTCTACGTTAAAATAAGAAAAATCATGGGCTCAAAATTCCGAGGCTGGCACAAACCAATTGAGAGAGAGAAGCATCTTCAAAGAACTTGACATTGGATGGCATAAGAGTGGTTGGACCTGATGCAAAATCTGCCAGCAGTACAATTTGAAGATGTTAACAGATATATATATATTTTGGAGGGCTTACCATGAACTACATCAAGGGACTTGACAAGGAACATCCACAATGTTTGTCAGAGATGCTGGTCTGACAATAAAAATGTTGTGTACATCATGCAAAGACTGCTCTCTATAACAATGCAGCAGGGCACCAGCACTTTTTGCATTTCCATTGAGGAAATGCCTATTTGTAGGTGGTTTTTGGCTGATTTAATTTAACTCAGATTTTATCCTTCATGTTTAGCTACTGCAAAGGACATGTGCAAGTCTTCTGCATACAAAATTGTAGATTGGCTTTGTCTTGTTTGAGTCACCTGAGACTGCATGTGTAGCAGCCATCTTGACTAAGCTTTACTCTCCTGCTCTTTTCATGGTTCTATACTCTCTTCCACCAGAAGCAGTGTCTCTTTGAAAAGGTTTTGACATGCTTCATTTTTATCTGCAGCATAGTGACCTTATGAGCATTATTGTTGAGCAAGTTTGATTTCTGTCAGGGGACTCCCCATTTGCTTCCAGAGTTTGATTGTTCTGCTGATGCCATCAGCTCTGGTTTACCTCTGGACCTCTGATCACTTCACCAGTTCTGGTCCTGGCAACCTCTGGAGTTTTAGATCATTGCAATGTTTTCCTCTTTTGGGTTTCCTGTGGCTTATGTGTACTGTACAATTGCTTCCCATGCTTCCAAACCCTCAGAAGCGTCCACTCTGGCATAGGGGTTCCTCAGACTTGTTCTCTTTGGATCTCCCTGTGCCAGATGTGTAGTTATGTTGCTAGACACTGTACAGTACTGAATATATCTTTGGATCTCCCTTTGCCAGCTATGTGATTGAGCCATAGCTCCTAGAGGTTGGCCTTTGTTAAGATACAGACAATAATAAGTCCTCAGAGTCTTGCACAATAGTGTACACAGCTGTATATTAACCTGTCAAGATACAGACAATAATAAGTCTACAAGGTAATAATAAGTAAATGATACAATAACAAAATAATGGATTGAGCTTACCCTCAGAGTCTTGTATGATTTTGTAGACAGCTAAGGAAAAACTCAATTGGGGTATGTCTGTATCTGTATAAAAAAAATTAAGGTTTTAACATAAAGATTAATAAATAACAATCAAAGAGTGGCGTGCAGCACATAGAATGTATGTGGAAAGGAAATAAGCAAGAGGCATGTCTTATCTATCTCTGCCTGGTGGCACCAATACCCAACACTCCTCCCAGCACACTAGGCTGAGCCTAGATTGAGTCCTAGATGGCTGACAAGATATTTGTGTGTGGCACATGGAAGCAGTTTTGTGTAGAGGTCTGCAAGATTTTCAGTCAATGGGAGGTGTACAACCTTGATGTCTCCATCATATATCCATTCTCTAATATAATGGTGGCAGATGTCAATGTGCTTTGCTCTGGACTGCCCTTTGGTCAATTTAGCTAGGGCAATTGAGGACTGGTTGTCAACAAACAGTGTGATTGGTAACTTCTGGGGAAGGTCAACTTCTACAAGGAAGTTGTACATCCACAACCCTTGTTGGGAACTGCACATGATGGCCATATACTCTGCCTCAGTGGTGCTTAGAGCAATTGTGTTCTGGTGCTTTGACAACCAGGAGATGGCTCCCTCAGACATCAAGAACACATACCCTGCCATTGACCATCCAGTGTCTAAGTCTCCCTCATAATCTATGTCTATGTATTCTGTTGGTTTCAGCTCCAGGGTTGGCTGTTTAGAGTATGTGATTCTATAATTTAGGGTGTCTTTCACATATCCTAGTACATGCATCATTGCTTGCCAATGGGCTAGTCCTGGGTTTGATTGGAACCAAGCAAGTAATCCAACAGTGAACAATAAGTCTGGCTGAGTAGCCACCTGTGCCCATATAAGGGACTCTAGAACTTGGTGGTATGGTTTGTTGGCCATATATTCTCTGTTAGCTTTAGTCTGCAGTGCCATGGATTCAGTGAGGTGGATACTAGTGGGGAGAGGAGTATGGTGAGGATTGCAGTGTTCCATGCCAAAATGCTTGAGTACTCTTTTGAGGTATGCACATTGGGATAGCATGATGGATCTGATAGTGAGGTTGTGTTTGATTGCCATTCCCATAATGTATGACAGAGTACCTAGGTCTTTGATGTCATATATCTTCCCTAGGTCCCTCTTTGCTTCTTTTGCTACCTCTAAGGTTGTAGACACACCAAAAACATTGTTGTTGAAAGTGTTGGTTATGGTATGCTCCCCATGTGTTGACATTTTTGTTCTGATGCATGTGTCTGTTCTGGATGTTTAGTATGCAAGGCTTGTGTATGCTCTGTCTAGTGTCCAAAACCAGTCTCTTACCCCCTGCATCAGTCCATACAGGGTTTTCAGAAGAAGGGCCTTCTTCCCCTCCTCTCCAGAAACCCTGGTGGGAGTTGGAGGTATATGTTGAACTTCAGTACACTGCTGAGATACACTGACACAAAATCCATCTGCCAGATTTCCAAACCCAGCTGCACTGCCAGCACTGCTGACATCCTCAGAGACTCCAGCTGGACTACTGCTACATATGTCTCATTGTAATCCTTTCTCAGTACCTGCAAGTAGCCTTTTGTGATCAACCTTGCTTTCTTGCATACCACATTCCTTTCAGCATCAAATTTGTTTGCATACACCCATCTGCACCCAATTGTCTTCTTCCCCTTTAGGACATCCACATTGTTCACCAGCTTAAACACCTTTCTTTCTTTCATTACCCTCAGCTCCTCTTCCATGGCTGATACTCACAAGTCTGAGCACCTCATTGCCTTTCTTGTATGTTTTTGTACATAGTTGTCATCTTTCTCTTCATTTGGCTGATCTAGTGATGCCAGGAAAGTGTATGCGTCATCCAATGTGGGAGGTGGTATGCCATCCCCTCCCCCTGGCTGCCTGATGTGGTGGTTAGTGCTGCTGGAGCTATACAATTTTGGATTCTGGCAGACCTGCATAGCATCAGTATGAGCTGGCACTGAGGCTGTTGTGTAAAGATATCTGAAAAAACAGGTTGCCCAGGGATTGAACCTTGGATGTCTAATTCAGGGGTGGTATTATCTTGATCCTTGGCAATCTCAGTGAGAGTAGCATGAAGCAGTAGATCAAGAGTTTGAATACATGGTGCTATTTGTTGTTGACGTGTCAGCATCCCTGGGGTATTTTGGGTATTTGTCATTACTTGAGGTTCATGCTCAGCAGGGATCTGGCTTTCATTGTCATGCAGCAAAGTGAGTGTTCAATGTCTCCTGGTAGCATGGTCATACAGCTGGTACCCACTCTCCAAGTATCCCACAAAGGCATACTTCACCAACCAAGGTTCCAGCTTGGACCTGATGAGTTCTTCAGAGACTTTTGCATATGCAGTGAAATCAAATGGGCATAGGTGGGCAACACTTTGTCTCTTCTTTGTTCATGCTTCCTTTGGGACAATGTTCAGGTTGTGAGTAGTGGCTAATTGATTTCTTGTGTAGATCTGAGTTGCAGCAGCTTCTGCACAGAGGCATTTTGGCAAACCACTCTCAGCCAGCATGCATCATACTCCCTCAGTGACAGTGTGAATACTGCATTTGACCAGGCCATTTTGTGCATGTATGTAAGGAATGGTAGGCTTGACAGTAATGCCATGCTCTCTGCAGTACCATCTCCCAGAAATCATTTAGCCACACCTTCTCAGCATCTATCCTGATCATCAGCAGCTTCTGGCCAGTCTGTTGCTCAGATTCAGCATAGTAGCTCTTGAATGCACTCATGTTGTAGTGGCATCTTTCAAGGATAAGTAGTACCCTGTCAGGCAAGTTGTGTTTCTGTCGACTGCCAGCATCAGGTACAATGTGCCACCCAGTGAAGGTCTGAAATGTCATCTGAGCCATATGTCTCCAGATATTCATCCAATGCTTGTAGGTGATAAATATGACTGTATAGCAGCCAAGACTTATCACCTATTTTCCAGAATACTTCAAACATGGCATTTCTCTTGGATCCATTGTGGGTAAGTATCTCATTGACAGCCAACTCCTTTTCACCTTGATCTAACCAGGAAAGAATCAATTGTTATTTGCAACATGGATACTCAGTAGTGAGGCATAGAACTCATCATGAACTCCCTGTCTTTGCAGTGCATGGGATAGGTTGATCTTGAAGGACTCATTATCTAATGCCTTAATGATTTTGTATGGTGCTATATACTTCAGGGACAACTTGCATGCTAACTTTTTGTTGAGGATAATATTTTTGATCAAGATATAAACATAATCTCCTTCTTTAAACTTAGCCTCCTTTTGCTTATGATTTGCAACTTGAACCTGCTTGCTTAATTTGTGCTCCAATGATGTGATTGTGGGCTGCTATAATGGCAAGTTTAAGGTTTTCTGAAAACTCTCTTACTCTGGTATATTCACACTTCACAGGTTCATTACTATTCCATATAAAGGGTCTAGGCATTCTTTCTATATTAAGAAAGAAAGATGCAAAGCCAGTGCTCTTGGATTGCATGCTATTGATAGCTACTTCTATAGCTGGTAGCTTCTGTACCCAATCTGATTAATCTTTTCCAATGCAGGATGTGAGCATTTTCCCTACAACCCTATTAGCTCCCTTGGTGGCTCCATCTGATTGTGGGTGGTAAGCACTTGCCATATTGAGCTTGGTGATTAATCTGTTAAGCTGTTGCTAAAAAATACTAGTAAACCATTTGTCCTTATCATTTATAATAGCATGCAGCAAACTGTGGTGCCTATATATCCCTTGCTTTGTAGTTGGTACAACTTGGCACCAAGTAGACCATTGCCAAATAGAGGTCAATGATTACAGCTATGGAGTCATAGGTTGCATTTCGGTCCTTTTATTCAGGTAGTGGACCCACAAAGTTTATTCCTATGAATTACAAAGGTGACAAAGGTATGTTTAATGGATTTAATAAGCCATATGGTTTCTGATTGCTGAGTTTGGCCTGCCTACAGGTAACACAGGTATTTCAGTAGGCTTGAATGTCCTTTGCCATGTTCTTCCATTAAGTGAGGTTTTGAAGATGATCCATATGTTTTCTTGTGTCCCAAGTGGGCAAGTAACAAGTGTGCATCACCAATAATGATATCTTTTATGCTTTCATCACCAATTAGTCCATCTGGGATGCATGGTACTTTTCTTTTCCCTTCCTTTAGTAATACCAATCCCTGATCAGTATTGACTTCGAAGTTTTTATAAGCATCAGGCTGTTCAAATATTCCTTTTAGAGAAGTGTCATCTCTACATTGATGTTTTACTGCTTTTAAGATATCTATTCCTGATAGCATTTCACTAACTATTACTTTTACTTCTGTGTCAGCTTTGTTCCTGCTTATCTTGCTTATTTTGTTTGCCCCTTTAGTTGGATGACTTTCATCCATCCCTTAGTTTTTTGTGTGGCTTCTTGCATGTTCCTACTCCTGCCCTCTGTTCTTTTATCTGTTATGAGGAACCTCAGCATCCTGGGAATCATTAACCTTGCAGCAGGTCATACTTCTTGTGACAACATTTGCTTTAAGGTTACTTCTCCCAGTATCCTCACTCTCTGTTCTGACCAAGATTGGTGCCATTGTCCCTTGCCATACAAGCTGGTCCCCAGCATGCCCATCATACTCTGTATATTCTGTCATTGCTTGCATGGTTTCTGGATATTTATTAGAGTAGATTTGGGATAATGCATCTGAGAGAATAGTCTTGGTCTCTGGTATGTAAATGATTTTGAAATAAAAAATTGACAATTCTCAATCCACCTAGTCCTTCAGGCCAACAGAGCCCTTATGGTCCATGTACCATCAAAGTCTGACTCCCTGTAGTATGTCTCAATGCCTCATCATTGTTTCAATGCCTGCTAATAATTCTATTTTGTGCATAGGGTAGTTGCTGCAACTTTTGCAGTTTTCTAATCATGGCTTTGACTGATTACTCCCTCCACATCAGTAACACAACCATCAGTTATGACATTGACAGGGCCTGTATTTTTCCTATAATTCAGAGATACTTGATGATGATCCTGATATTGGTTGGCCAGAGATTTTACTTCCTCAAATGCATGTTGACAGGTTTCCATCCAGGATACACTCTCACTGGTCAAACAATGCAGTATCCTCAAGGGGATCCTTACTCTATCAATTTTGTCAGCTAGACAACTCACAGCTCCCAGAAACACTTGAAGTAGATCTCAATTTGTTAGGACCTTCCATCATACCAGAGCATCTACTTAATCTGGATCCATGTGTATCCTGTCATCATCTATAACTCAACCATAAATTTTGATTCCAGTAGTCAGGAGATTTAACTTGGACTTGCTGAGGTAAAGTTTCTCCCTCTTGGGTATGTCAATCACAATTTTGACATGTTTTACATGCTCCTCAAGGCTGTTTGAGTATATAACAATATTGTCCAAATAGATGTCCAACCATCTCTCCAGGTATTCAGAGGACAGATAATTCATTAATGCATAGTATGTGGCTGGGACATTGCATTCACCTTGCTGCACAGTATAGTTTGCCATTGTTTCACTAGAAGTGTTGACTGTAGTGCATTTTACATGCTCAGGTATCACTCTCATTTGTTCATATGCTTCTTGTCCACCAATAAGAGATTTATATTTAGCCCTTGATGCCCATCTAAGGATTCCTTCCATATCCAAGAGAGGTGAACTCATTTTCCTCATATTTACATTATGTTTATGCAGATCTACAACAGTCCTCAGGCAAGGCAGATCTCTAGGCTTTGTAGTGCATAAAATGGGTGCCAAACTTCTTTCTGTAGTAATAGCCCATTGGCCAGATTTCAAGTAAGAATCCCTTTTTTTAGTCCACTAAGGAAGTATAGTTTCTAGGCACTGAGAAGGATGTCAGGAATTTGCTTTAATCAATGGTATTTTGAGATTGATGGCTCACAATGGGGCTTGTAACCTTTTGCAGCTTTCTCACATATAGGCTTTGCATAATCAATCAAGGTCTGTCACACCTCTTTGATCTTTTCTTTGTACATTCTCTGATTCTTGAGGCTAGCTTCTGGACCCCATAAATGTTGAAGCATCACTTCCAATTACTCCACGGACAGGATTTAGTCCCACAATTGCTTTGTGTTAGAACAACCATGGAGTTCTGAAGATTACATTGTAGCCTAATATATTCATTACATCAAATCTGCAAGTTTTGCTAATGCCCTGATACTTTAAGTGAGCCTCTACTGAGTATTTAATTTTGGTTTAGATTCTTGGACTGTCATCTGTACATAAGCAGGGTTACTAGGTCAACTTTCCTTAGCTGCAGCTGCCCAACTATGGTGGTGGAGACAAAGTCACCTAATGACCCCAAGTCCAGGAGAGCACACACTGACTGTCCCTGAATTAGTACTTTGATCACTACTGGAATGTGATGGATCTCTTAGTGCAGAAGCATTTCTCTCAATCAAGAGTTGTATTGGTTTGCTAGATCTAATGACACACATGTTCATGTCTACAGCTTCCTTATCATAGTTTTTGAGACTTGTTAACAGCTGGTTCATCAGTTCATTGAAATCAATATGCCAAGGTTCTTCCATCTTCAGATTCTCCAGGCTCTCAAATTCCAGGGTCTTGTTGTTGGTTTCAGAATTCAAGCTTATTGTGTTGTTGTCTGTGGGATTCCTGCCAGACTTGGGTGCAATACCAGTTTTGCACTTTAAAACCATTTCTTTCAGCAACATGCACACTGATCAGAGTTTCTTTTGATAGTCAGATATCTATTATGTTATAGAAAGCTGTTTTACCCTCAGGCCCACCAACTGGCTGAATATGAAGTCTTTCTAATTTCCTGGACTGGTTTTAGTCCTTGAATTGATTGTGACCCTATATCATATGTTCCACATAAGGTGACCTCATTGGTCTCATTCTCCTCCCATCTTATTGCCTTGCTAATATCCTGTCCTCATAGTGAGGCTTGGAGGCATGTGTATCAATAAGCTATTGACCATTCCTTATTAACCACCTAATAATCAATGACTACTAACCATTTCCCTGAGTGAGCAGGTCATATACAATGTATTCATTATTAGATATTTGGTAAACTATGAAATATGAACCATTGTTGTATAGCTCATAGTTCTTGTCCCTGAGATAAGGTGTAGTACTTGGTTAAAGCAAAATACTGTAGTTCTGGGGCTTGGTAGTTAATCACACTAAACTGTTGAAAATGAACTGTGATTGTATTTATATAATATAAGAGTTTTTTGACTTATAAGTCTGAAAACTAAAGTAGAGGTTTCTTAATGAAATCCAGCCTAAGTGATTCACTCCTTGGGAACCACTGAGCCTTTATTCACTAATTTCCTGTTGGTGAGATATGAGTTCTACAGATTTACAGTTTTGCTCACTCAACAGTGTCCTGCTGTTTATGAGCTTCTGTCACTTCTTTACCTTCTTCTATTATAAACTGATATACCTGTCTCTTCTAGTCCTTGGTTAAATTTACACTATTCAACTTTTCTGTAGTTTTATTCTTGATTGTCTCAATCATGCTATTGAATGCTTTGAGTGTTAATACCACTTGTTCTTTGAGCTGTTTACAGTCACTTGTTTCCATTGTTTTCTTGACTTCCTTACATCCTTGCACATACACAAGTTCTGATTCAGGGGCTCATTTCATCAGCAGAGTAATCATGGAAAGTCTTTCCTCAGTTGCTGCCACAACTTGTTCTAGTTGGAGTTCATCCTCACAAAGTAATAGGGCATATGCTCTTGGGACAGCTCATTTGCCCTGGCTCTTTTCATCCTGCTTGGCTAGCAGTTGGAATCAGTCATTAGTGTCAATTTCATTCCACCCATCCCAAGCAGTATTTGCTAGAATTTTGCCATACTACTCCAGTCATGCATGGAAATCATTGTCTCAATTCAAACTCACCATGAGGAGCTGGTAGCATTACAGGTTTTATAAACTGTAACATACTTTCTCTGGCAGAACTGTTGCATCAATAGGACAGCCCTCTCCACACTGGTGTATCAACTTCTCTTTTGCAGCCTCTATAAAAGGCATGAATTAAGGATGTTAATTCTCTATTTGATGCACTCTGCATCTATGAGACTTGAGATAGGGATCTTGCATTGTCTCCATACAATTTGAATGTGAGAGAAGGCAGCTCTCCTGCCTCCATCTCCTCATCAGGTTGCTGCATGGACAACTCTGTAGACAAACAGTCTTATTATTTGTCAAATTACTACTGGAAAGCTAGATAATGCTGTTCAAGCCACACAGTTCATTAATTCTGGCATATCCAATTTTGTGAATCCTCAGACAGTTAGAAATGCATTGAAGGAGGCAGGTTCTTGCTAAGCAACAAAGAAGAAAGTTTCCATGCTCAAGTTTGCTCAGTATCATGGAAAACTGAACAGTAGAGGATTGAAAGAGGGATTTGTGGAGTAATGAAACAAATATTAATTGGTTTAGATCTGATGGGAAAGTATATGTATGGAAAATTCCAGAAGAATCACTATCTGACTGCCTACTATGCCAACTATCAAGCATGAAGAAGGAAACAATCTCATGGTATGGGGCTGCATAGGTTGGAATGGAGTGGGGAAACTCATAAAAGTTCAGGAAAAGATTGATGCTGCACAGTATTGTGAGACTTTGAATGAGGGAGTGGTGAAAAGTTTTGAGAAGTTGGAAATAAAGGAGGAAGAATGATATTTTTAGCAGAACAACCCAAAACAGTGTCAAAAAGGTGATTGACTAAAGTTGAACATGTCAGATTGATGCAAACAAGGTCACATGACATTGTTTATACTTCCCATAAGGTGTCTCCATCTTCTACTGCTGAAAAGTGTTCGAAAAATATGAAAATTAGAGTGAGTCAAAAAACTGCCTTAATAATTGAATATTTTGTTTGATTTATCAATCAGTGAGTTCTTCTCAAGATCACATGATTCATCTGTCATTATGAAGCCAGGATACAATTGTATGTCATGTGATTTTCCTCAAATTTCTTTCTTAGATAATTGTAGCACACCATGGAATATTTCTAAAAAGGCCAAATATTGGGGCAGTTTTTTGAGCTAGTGTAAGCCTGGTGATAGCCTTATATATCCTTGCAGCACCAATTGTGCCTGCTTTGGTAGTAGGCCTGCTGTGGTACACAAGTCAATTCTGCTTGACCTGTCAGCTATGCCAACATTGAAAAGTTTTAACCCAGAAGCTATTAGGGCAATCACATTTACTTCTAATTCCAGTGAAACCCTGAAACTCAATAGGTATGGACTTTATAGGTCTATTTTTCAAATATCATGGGTATAAATACTTATAAGTAGTAGTTTGCCACATGACCAGTATAGTCCATTCAATACTAATGAGAACAGTGCTGAAATTATCATATTTATTGTAAATATATCTCAAAGAAATAGTTAGGCTTCACAGCTTGCCAAGTTTGATTGTGAGTGGCTAGGATTCCAAATTTGCTTCTAAATAGCAGAAGAAATTGCATAAGTTACTTAGAGCAAAATTGCTCATGTCAACTCTATTTCTTCCACAGATAGATAGTCAGACAGAGTGTGCCAACAGAAGTATAGTGGTAGATCTTCCAGGCTTTTGTTTGCCTAGACCAGAAGAGTTGAGTAGATCAATATACTCTTGTTGGAGTTTGCAATTAATGCAAGCATTCCAGAAACAACAGAGTATGCACTCTTCAAATCAAATAATAGCCATATGCCATCAATGATACAAAAACTTTGTTCAGACAAAGTAATCTACAAAGAGATTAAGGAATTTGCATTTACTGCACTTAAGAATTTAGCAGATCTGCACAATGCAATCATTGAGGCACATGTGTTCCAGATATAGACTACAAATACTCATAAAAGAGAAGAACCAATTATTAGTCTAAGTAGCCTAGTCTACCTGTCAACAAAGATTGTGAACCTGCCTAAAAACAGAGCAGATAAGTTGTGTGCTAAGTGGGCAGGGCCTTATAAGGTCACTAAAGCTGAGCATCACACATCAAACCTGGCCATACTGTAAGTGTAATATATTCACCCAAAGTTTAATATGTTGTTGTTATGACCTTGTTTGAAGAGCAGTGATGCTCTGTTTTCCAATTAGGAAATGTCCAAACCCTATGACTTTGGGACTGATTATGACCAGAAGTGGTTTGTGAATGACCTGATAGGTCATAGATGGACAGATGAAGGGAACCTCAATTTTAAAGTGCAATAAAGTTTAAGTGATACCACCTGGGAACTACTACAGAACTGTACAGAGCTGGCAGCTCTGGACAGATGCCTTGAATTGCATGAGGCAAAATACTCCTAACAGCTACCATAACACATGGAGGACATTATCTTGTTCTGGGATATTTCCTGTTCTTCTGTTTTCTTTTTCTCTCTCAGCCTGTAACCACACATATACTGAGCATGCAATAGTGGACAAAATAGACTCCAGAGGCCCTTCCCAATATGGACAGAGCTCTCAGAGCTCTAGTGGAGGGAGAAGACCTGGACAAGGTCAAACAAATCAGTTGTCAGGTCCTGCTGATGCTGGAGGCTCAGCTACACTGGTGAGTCCTTATTAGGCAAGCTCAGGGGGCCAAGTACAGGTCCAGGGCTTCTCAGGAGCTCCGGTACAGCTACAAGTGGCCTGGGGTGAAGTCCGGATGCTCTGGGGTATGAGTAGTGACACATGCAAGGTCAAAAGTGCTCCAGGTGGAGGAGCACAAGTTCAGGGGGTAGGGGGGTTCTTAATGGGGAGGGGGAATGGGGAACGGGAGGGTAGTATTGATTGGGGGGTGGAAGTAGATTCAGGAGAAGGTATGTAACAGATGGGGGGCAGGTTGGTCAAGAAGCCGGGAGGTGAGAAGAGATACAGAACAGGAAGTAGAAGTAGAGAGGAAGAGATACAGAACAGTATATAGAGAAATGGAGGAGAGATATGGAACAGAGATACACAGAACGGAAATATGAGGCACGGAGACAAGAGACAAGAGACAAGATGAGAGAGAGACAGAGAGAGGCACAAAACTAGATTGAGATAGAGACAGAGACAGAGAATACAGAAACTATGGAGAACTATGGTGAATATCAAGACTACTCAACTTGTATGCTACCCTTTATGGTTTATGTACTACCCCTCCGCTAAGTCCCGGCAGGATTCTAGCCTGGGACCATAGCATCTGATTGTCCTCCGGCTAAGTCCTGGGGCAGGCTCCTGGCCCTGGGGACATGACAGTTGTCGGGACATGCTGGTGCGGGTCGCGGCGGTCTTGTGTCAGGCGGGTCAGCAGTCCTGGTGTGTGGTGGTGGCACCTGTTGATGCCACAGAAGCAGGTGGCCCAGTGACATGCCGACAGTTCATGGGAGGAATGTTGCAGAATGTTATGTGATGGCTGGGATGCCAGGGGTCCAGATGTGTCCGGTGACAGGGAAGCTTCAGGGTGACATGTCCGCTGGGCCGGGGTGCCAGGGCTTTGGATGTGTCTAACAACAGGGAAGCCTTGGGGTGACGTGTCAGCCAAGATGCCAGATTTTGGTGATGCCCAGGGGTTTGTCCAGAGATGGCCATGGGTGTTGCCAATGCAGCATTGTGAGATCGTTTGTGGCCCTGGAGGTGTGCGGGGGGTGCGGGGGAGGTGTGTGCTGGGGTTGGGGCAGCATAGGAGTGTCCAGAGATGGTGGGGTTGTGACATTACCCCCCCTTCAGTGTCAGGACCCTTTGAGATGGGGGCTGTGATGGCAGTGTCATGGGAATTCAAATCTGAAGTTAGTGTTTGGCATAGAAGTCCTTGGAATTGAAGTTGAAGTTGTACAGTGGCTGTCTAGGGAGTGCTCCAGGGCAATAAAAGGGAGAGCTCACCACAACTCATTTCCTATCCTTCCATGTCTTCATCCAACTCTTCTGGCTCACTTACTCCCCCTCCCTCCAGTGTCAACCGGGTCCAGACCTGGGAACATTACAAGGCATGGTGGGCAGCGTATGACCGTTGCCAGACTGCACGCAAAATGTCAGTGATGGTCCACTGGCGTGAGTGTTGTTTCTTGTGGTTGTGTAGTTCATGCTGACGTGGGTTCCAGAGGTCAACTTGCAGACCCCTGGGGCTGGTCCTTCATGGTTGGCACTTCCTGTGGCTCTCCCTGTGGCTCCTCCTGTTGCTCTGGTCGCCCCCCTTGGGCATTGGGTACCCCAAGAGGCTGGGATGGCAGGGCAGCTCACAGATGCATTGGCTTGGGTCTGGGGTCCCCTGACTCTCGCATAGTGTCAGGCACATGCTCCAGTAAGTAGCCTCCTGGCGGTGGGTTCCCTCCGCTGACTCCAGGGTGCCCTAGTGCATTTTCTGTACTTGCCGGGAAGAACCTTGTGAGTTTGTGGTGCTGGAAGTAGGGTCGCAGTGGGATTCCTTGGTGTGTGAGGCCTGCTGGGCCCGCCACAAGAGTTGCTCAGTGTTGCAGCTCTGGAGGGCTACTTGTGTTGCGGAGGAGCAGGGGTGGGATGCAGGGTGTATCCTGGCACAGACGGCGGCCACTCCAAGGTCTCGGGTGGTGGGGGAGGCCAGAACAAAACTAGGGCATGTGCGGGGGGTTCATCAGGAGTCTGGAGGCAGTAGTGCAGGGCTCGGGGCCAGGGCAAAGGTGGGGCCTCCACAAGGGGCACAAAGGGTATTGGGGATCACCTCTGGTGAGGGGGGCAAGCAGAGGGTGTCCTCCCCTTCCAGGCATCCCCCCAAGCGTCCCTGGAGGTCTCCTTTTCCAGAGGCAGGGGCCCCCAGGATTCATATGTTCTCTTCCTGAACAGGGAGGCCCATGAGTCCTCCTTCTTCCATGGTTACCCCTGGGCTTCCAGTGGTGGAGATGGCAATGCAGCAGCAAATGGAGGCCTTGGTGGGGGAAATTGCCTGGAGGGACACAGAACTGCAGCATGTTCAGGAGGAGCATGACATGGTGTGGTGGGAGCTGGAGACAGCAATGGCCCTGGTTAACCTGCGGGCCGTTGAGGTCCAGGGCCTCCAGGAGCAAGTCCGATGCTTTGAGGGTGTGACAGAGGTGCCAGCAGCGGGTCCAGCTTCAGGGCCAGGGCAGGTGGCGAGGTTGGAGATGGAAGAGGGGGTTGGGAGCACTTGCTTTCTTGGTCAATTCCTTGGACTTCCAGCTTCCTACGCTGTATTATTTGTAGATTAGCCTGTACATACACTATCTTGACTCCTTTCCAGAATGCATCCCCTTTTGATAAGTGCAGTTTTAGTAAGTTTTATGGGGGGAGAGCAAAGAACATGTAGGGGTACTGGTGGGAGTTGAATCCCTAGTGAATCCAGAGGCGGGGGTTAGGCCCACTACTGCCATCTGTAAGTTCTAGTCCTGGGGGTCCTGGGGCTTGTTGGGGTGCTGCTGGTGGAAGTCCCAGAGCACCAGGGGAGCTCTGGAGAGGTTCTTGTGGGGTTCCCAAGTGTCGTCCTTGGGGCTGTAACCTTTCCAATGCACAAGGTAAAGGGTTTGGTTGTGGACTTGCTGGGAGTCAAGGATTTGATCAACTTTGTATTGGACATCACCTTCAAGTTTGATTGGTGGGGGTCATTTGGGTTGCTGGCCAGGGAAGGGATTTGGGGCGTATTCTTTGAGGAGGTGGACATGGAACACTGGGTGGAGTCCTTTGAGAGTCGGGGGTAGGTTGAGTCTGTAGGTGTGTGTCGAGACTTTCCAGAGGATTTTGAAGGGTCCAAAGTGCTTGTGATCGAACTTTGGGGAGGGTTGGCAGGTTTTGATGTTGCATTGGTCAAGCCATACGAGAGTTCCAGGGCGCCAGTCGGGGGTGGGTTTGCGGTGGGAGTCAGCATGCTTGGTGTAGGCTTTGTTGGCAGTGTTGATTTCTTCCCAGAGGAATTTGTGGAGGGACTGGAGATCTTGTGCAACTTTGTGGGCAACGTGTGAGAGTATGTTGTCAAGGGAGAGGGTGAGCTGGGAGTGGTAGCCCTTGTTGGCATAGAAAGGGGAAACTCCAGTGGTGGAGTGGGAGGTGTTGTTGTACATGAACTCGGCCAGGAGCAAGTCATGCCACCGATCGTCCCGCTGGTAGTTGATGTAGAGGCAGAGGTATTGCTCCAAGGTCTGGTTCATGCATTTGGTCTGTCCAT
Source organism: Termitomyces sp. MG145 (assembly GCA_003313055.1). Taxonomy (NCBI): domain Eukaryota; kingdom Fungi; phylum Basidiomycota; class Agaricomycetes; order Agaricales; family Lyophyllaceae; genus Termitomyces; species Termitomyces sp. MG145. Next base: position 1,833 of record QGOB01004125.1, on the reverse strand, counting down.
CAGTCTCCAGATGATAGGTGGTGGATAGATTGGTTTTGATTTCCAAGGCCTTGCACAGAGACTGCCAGAACTGGGAGATGAAGAGGGGGCCGCGGTCGGAGATGATGTCATTGGGGAGCCCGTGCTTGGAAAACACATGTTTGAGGAAGATCCGGGCAAACTCTGGGGCATTGTCAGTGGTGTGGCATGCGATGAAGATGGCTTGTTTTGTGAGGTGGCAGACTACCATGAGTATGGCATTGAAGCCGTTGGAGTTGGGGAGTTTGACGATGTGGTCCAGGGAGATCAATGACCAGGGGCGGCGACTGACAGGGAGGGGTTTAAGAAGACCGTAGGGGCAGTGACAGGGGACTTTGGCCTGGAGGCAGGATTTGCAGGCTCGGACATACCGGCTGACATTGTGCTTGAGTCCAGGCCAGAAGTCAGTCTTACGGATTCCTGGGTGTCCCCGCAGCTTATGATCATGATGTTATTGGAGGATATGGAGACGTATCCTTTTGTGGTCTGGGGCATAGATTTGACCGTCCCAGAGGAGGAAGGAGTTGTCAGGGGATAGGGTGAAGTTTGGTGGGGTCAGCGGAGCGTCTTCTGGAGTGTTCTGGGGATTGTGCTGAGTGAAGAAGTGGTCTGGAGGTGCATTGCGGATTTGGTGTAGGATTCCTTCTTTGTTCATGATCAGCACAGCACAGAGGTGCTCTGGGGGGATGACAACTCAGTGGTTGAAGGAGTTCTGCTCTGCCTCGAACAACTTTTTCAGGTAGATGTCTGGTCATTGGGTGAGGGCATCGGGTTTGGCTCCGAGGCGGCCAGGGCAGTAGTGGATGGTGAAGTTGTAGTCCAAGAGAGTCTCTGACCAGCAGGCTTGGCAGCAGCTGAGCTGTTTTGTGGTCGTGAAGTATTGGAGGTTGGAGGTTGTTATGATTGGAGTATACCTGGATGCAATGGGGTGCTCCTTTGAGGTAGGCCCGCCATTGCTTGAAGGCTTTGACTATGGCTAGCAGCTCCTTGTTGTAGATGTTGTAGTTGAGCTCTGCTGGGATCATTGAGCATGTGTAGAATGTGACGGGGCAGAGCTCGCTGCTGCTGAGGTCCATCTGTGAGAGGATGCTGGCGATGGCGTAGTTAGAGGTGTTTCATTCCAAGATGATGGGGAGGGAGGGGTCATAGTGCCAGAGAATCAGGGCAGAGGTGAAGACAGATTTGAGGAGTTTGAATACATTCTGGCACTTGCTGTCCCAATTCCACAGAGTGTCCTTCTGGGTGAGTCAGTTGAGGGGTTTTGTGATGTCGCAGTAGTTATCAATGAACCGGCAGTAGAAGTTGGCAAAGCCCAGGAATGATTGTACCTCCTTGTTGTTCCGGGGAGGCGGCCAGTCGAGGATAGCCTGGATCTTGACCAGGTCCATGCGCACTCCGTCTGGGGAGACTATCACACCCAGATACTCTACCTCCATGACGTGGAAGGCACACTTCTCTGGTTTGGCGTGGAGGTGGTATCTTTGAAGGCATTCCAGGACCTGGCGCACATGCTCCCGGTGGTCATCGAGGGAATTGGAATAGATGAGAATATTGCCGAGGTACACAATCACAAAGACATCTCTCATGTCGTGGAAGATGTTGTTCATGAAGTATTGGAAGGTGGTGGGGGAGTTGGTCATTCTGAAGGGCATGACGAGGTACTCAAATAGCCCGTAGCGGGTGCGGAAGGCAGTCTTCCACTCATGTCCCGGAGCTATGTGCACGTTGTTGTAGCCAGACCGGAGGTCTATTTTGGTGTAGATTTTGGCACTGCGGAGACGACCGACGAGGTCACCGATGAGGGGGAGGGGGTAC
>QGOB01004124.1:0-78100 GCA_003313055.1 Termitomyces sp. MG145 | reverse complement strand
GCCTAATAACTGAGCTTGAAAGGTTGGGGCTGGAATTAAGCATTGAATTTTGAACACAAGGCCCTAACCGAGCTTGCAAGGTTGAGGCTGGGATTAAGCATTGAGTTTTGAACATAAGGCCCTAACCGAGCTTGTGAGGTTAGGGCTGGGATTAAGCATTGAATTTTGAACACAAGGCCCTAACTGAGCTTGCGAGGTTGGGGCCGGAATTTTGCGAGGGTTGGGGCCAGGATTAAGCATTGAATTTTGAACACAAGGCCCTAACCGAGCTTGCGAGGGTTGAGGCCAGGATTAAGCATTGAATTTTGAACACAAGGCCCTAACCGAGCTTGCAAGGTTGGGGCTGGGATTAAGCATTGAGTTTTGAACACAAAGCCCTAACCAAGCTTGCAAGGTTAGGGCTGGGATTAAGCATTGAGGTGGCTGACAAGGCCCTGACCGAGCTTGCAAGGTTGGGGCTGGAATTAAGCATTGAGTTTTGAACACAAGGCCCTAACCAAGCTTGCGAGGTTGGGGCTGGGATTAAGCATTGAATTTTGAACACAAGGCCCTAACTGAGCTTGCAAGGTTGGGGCTGGAATTAAGCATTGAGTTTTGAACACAAAGCTCTAACCGAGCTTGCGAGGTTAGGGCTGGGATTAAGCATTGAGGTGGCTGACAAGGCCCTAACCGAGCTTGCGAGGTTGGGGCCGGGATGCAGTTGGGGTTTGAGGGCAAGCCCCCAACAAGCTACGTACCTGTGCCGAAGGCACAGGACATAGCTCGTTTCCTTATATTAGAGGAGTGGGGGTATGTCATAGCAACCATGTCCAGATTTACCTGATTCGACACCTCTTGTGTCATCTTCTTCTTGCCCAACACATCTTGATCCAATACTACCACTAGACTAGGAAATTTCCATGGTCTATAAAGGAGAAAGGAGAGAGACTGCAGTGCAAATGTACAGTGAAAGCATTACAAAGAGACAGAAGGAAGGCCCAAATGGGCATCCAAGAGACCCTAAACCAGATTCAGACATAAATTCTCCAGCAAGACAGGTTCTTGGAAGACAAAAACAAGACATGGACATCCTTGGACAACAAGTTGAACAAGAACCAAGAATGCACATGGGGCAAAGCAAGTATCTTGAAATGGCAATGGACATCCAGATGGACATGGAGATGGAAGAACAAATGACAATAGTGGAAGCAGAGGCAATAGTGGTAAACCAACTAGATAACTTCCACAGAGAGCTAAAATGCTTTTCCAATCACCACATCTGGACATGCATGTTAGAGGCTGCATACAAAGTAATAAGAAAGCTCATTCCAGAGCTAGTAGCTGCAGATGAGAAATACATGGAAAGCAACAACACTGATACCTCACATGCATTACAGGAAATAGTGGAACTGTGGGCCATGGTAAATGACCTGGCCAAGGCAGTAAGCAGCCTAGTGAAATGCCAAGATGCAGAACAGAAGAAGACTGATAATGGCCAGACTCAACCTCAGGCAGCACAGAGTGCAAGGACAGTCATGGTGACTGGTCCAATATACTGACCCACAAAGCAATATCTGCCAAGATCACCAAGAGATCAGTACCATGTAGCATGCCTTATCATTGTACCAAGGGGCAACAAGATAGACTCAAACCACCTAAATCTGCGCAGGCTTATAACCCTGATTAACAATTGCCTTGCTCAATTGGAAAGTGGAAAACACCTGCATGTGGCATCAGCACAGTACAATCACAACCAGAACCTAATAATAATGATGCAAGAAGACCAGAAGAGAGAGGAACTGAGGCAACATGCCAAGGAATTTATCAACATAATTGGTATACTGACTCACTCTATAGACATGCTCACAGATGACAGGAGGTTCAAGGTTAGAATCAATGGAGTATGGACTAGAAGAGATGGACAGGGAAGCTTAAACATACCAGAGGAATTGAAAGAGGAGATAGAGAGGTTCAATCCAATTATGTCTTGTGTTACACTGATGGGCAACCCTAGATGGATAGAAGCAGACCTGCAAGAAAAGGAACACTCATCAATTGTACTCAAATTTGCAAAGGAAGAAGATGCACAGGTGTTAATTAAAACAAGATATGTGGCAATGTTTACAAACTTTTGTGAGGTCATGTACCATGTGGACAGACCACTGGTGCTCCAGTGCAGCAAGTGTTGGCAAATTGTACATCACGTGTCTTGGTGCAGAAACAAAACAAAGTGCTAACTGTGTGCAGGAGAACATAGCAAAAAGGACTACAACAAGGTAAAAGACTAGCAGATGTCTGATGAGGATAGAGACAAGAACAGAAATGACCAACAGAATAAGAGGAGAGAGAGATGCGTCAATTGTGGAGGAGACCATATGGCAACTGAGAGAAACTGCCCCAAAAGGAGAAGGCACCAGATGATAGCAAAAGAGAGAGATATCATGGAAGCAGGAGGTGGCACATTTAAGAAGAAAAAGATTAGCAAGAAGAAGACAGCCAGAGCAGAAGTCAGTGGAGCTGCCAACAAAAATGCTGCAAAGCCAAAATCCAGCTCCAATTCCAGCAACAAGAGGACCACCAACATGGGAAAGGACACAAACAGGAGCATGGCTCTTGAAAATATACTCAACAACCAAGAATCACAGAGATGGGATGAAATGGATGTAGAAGAGATGGAATGCATAGAGGGTCAGATGACTGGTAACATCCAATCCACATGAAAACAAAACCAATCCAAATTGTGCAACTGAACACAAACTATATCAATACCATATGCCACACAATACTGAACATGTTTATAGATAAATTTGATGTTATTTTGGTCACAGAACCATAGTGAGGAGAAATAGGGAGTGGACAAAGAGGACTAGTGGTACTTGAGGCATAGGTTCCGATACTACCAGTCACAAAGATACCAGCAAACAAAAGACTGAGAGTAATGGCCTATACAAAAAGGAGACAAGATTTTGAGATAACACTGCAGTTGGATCTCACTGAAGATTTGGATATCCAAATACTTGACATAACCCAAGCTAACTACTCCACAGTAATAATAGTCAATGTGTACAACCAACCAAGAAACAGGGATACATGAAGACAATGCATCAGTCAGGCTCAGGACAATTGACTTCCCAACAGGGAGACCAGTCACACTGAGTGGAGATTGGAACCTGCACCACCCTATGTGGAGCAAGGGCAACACTCTGCCAGCAGAGAGGACCCAGGAACTTGTCAAGTGGATGCAAGAACACAATTATTTGTTGATGAATGAAAAGGGAGCATGTACATACCACAAACATTGCAGAAGGGAAGCAACCTTTGTGATAGACCTTACTTAGGCAAATGTGGATGCCATGGCCCTAGATACTATGAAAGAATGGGCAGTTGATCCAGACTTGGCTTGTGGCTTGGATCACTTTGCCCTGAAGTGAGTAATAGACCATGGCACAGCAGAGGTACAGAATATAATGGGCACAAGATACAACTTCAAAAAGATGAGGCTGGAGGAATGGCAGGAAATCTTTGGAAGACAGATGGAAAAGAATGCAGAAAGGTGGATGTCATTACAAAGGCTCAATACTGAACATTCTCCAGAACAGCTGGATAAGGATGTTGAGCTGATCATGGAAGCAATGAAAATCACAACAAAAGAGACAGCAAAGGAAAGAAAGCTATCCAATAAGGCCAGGCCATGGTGGACAAAGGATCTGGGAGAAGCAAATGAGAGGAGAATGCAACTTCAAGAGGAGCAGAGATCATATGTGGCCTGATGGGGAGAGCAAGATGAAGGAATAAACAAGGAAATAAGGAAAGTAACTAACTATTTCAGAAGATTATATAAACACAAGAAAAGCAAAAGGATAAATGAGACACTGGAGGAAGCCATACTGGAGAACATGTGGAGGCTCTGAGGATGGTCAAAAGGCACAAGAAATTACCCATCACCAGCAATAAAGAAACGGGATGGTAGAAATGGCAATCAAACACAAAGACAAGTATGATGCTCTGCATGATGCACTGTTCAAGCTGCTACTGGATTTAGAGAACAACAGGGAACCAGACTTATCAAGTATACAAGAAGGAGATTACATGCACATCAAGGTCATGCAGGAAGAGGTCAGGGAAGCGATTTATTGACATAGCACAAAGAAAGCCCCAGAAGTAAATCAGCAGCCATTCAACATGGTAAGGTGGGCTTGGGAAGCAGAGAGTGACACAATCTTTGCCCTCATGCACCACTGCATCGAAATGGGACACCATCCAAAGCCCTGGAGACAGACTATTGCAGTAGCACTGAGAAAACCTGGCAAACCAGACTACTCAGAGCTGAGAGCATACAGACTGATCCAACTACTAGAATGCCTGGGAAAAGTACTGGAAGGACTGGTAGCAAGAAGAATAGGCTTCCTGGTAGAGAGAGAAGACTTAGTGCCACCAACACAGTTTGGAGGACACCTGAGCAGCTCAACAGATGACGCACTATTAACACACATCAAAGACATCTAAGCAGCAAGAAACCATGGCAAAGTCATGTCTGTACTAACATTTGACATCTCAGGATTTTTCAACAATGTGAATCACACTCGACTCCTAAGGGAGCTCCATTGTAAGAGAATACCACTGCCACTGGTGAGATGGGTGGCAGCATTTCTCAGTGAAAGGCAGGTTGCAGTGTGCCTGGATAGGGTGAGGGGAGAGATGAAACAAGTCAAGAATGGCATTCCACAAGGGTCACCAGTCTTGCCCATACTGTCAATAATATATGGTAGCAAGATCATTGAGCTAATGGAAGCAAGACAGAACAGAATGAATGGCAGACCACATCCACAATGTAGAAATGGAAATGCAACAAAAACTATGCTATTGATGTACATCAATGATGGAACACTTAAGGTGTCATCCAATTCATTGAATATCAACATAGAAATATTGAGAAGGGAGTTCATTTTTGTAAATGTGTGGCTGATCAAAGTTGGATTCTTGACAGCACCAGAGAAAATGGAGTTGATGCATCACTCATGGAAGCAAGACAGAGGTTACTTGCCAGCAGTCAAGCTACCTATGCTAGATGGTACAGAGACAATAGTGAAAGCAAGGGAAAATATATGCATTTTAGGCCTACATATTGACAGAAAGCTGATGTTCAACCAGCATGTACAGAAAGTCACACAAAAAGCAAAGAGTGCAGTGGCAGGAGCACAAATACTTGCCAACACAATTTGTGGCTTGAGCCAATCTCAACTTCAATTGATGTACAGGGCATGCATAGCCCCAATAATGACTTATGTGAGCCCAGTATGGTGGACAGGTAAAAGGGTACATACTAACAAATTAGCAAAAGTACAGAATGACACACTGAGGCACATGGCAGGCACATTCCATACAATACTGGTCAAAGCGCTAGAAGTTGATATGTCGGTACCACCAGTGGAGATAATGCTGGATACCACAGTCAGAGGATATGCAAACTGACTGCATAGACTAAAAGAAACTAATCCTATTATAGAACAACTATTGAAGGAGTGGAGAAATGGCAGGCCCACAACAATCCCACCACCTAGAAAGGTAACAAGAAGCAGAAAACCAGCAAAAATGATGCAACTCAAAAGGGTGGCAAGAAAAACATACAGACCAGCAGTAGGTGAAAGCATTGACCCATTTATTTCTCCCCCATGGTGGAGAAAGGCAAAGGATTATGGAGGTTGACTTATGATAATTGGAGCATCCAAAGGGTGCACCAAATCAGAGGAAGCAAAAAAAACACAAGGAAAGGATAGAAGGGATGAAGTACAACAGGAATAGGGTCCTGGTGTACTTGGATGGATCCATGAAAGAGGAGGAAACAGACAAAGAGATCAGGAACATTGGATAGGAAGTAATCAGATACTACTGAGGATGGGAGATATTCTTGGACAGAGGTGGTATGGGCCAGAGGGCAGAAGTATATGATGCGGAGCTAGTGGGGCTGACTCAGGTGACAAAGATGGCCACAGACTATGTGAAGAGGAACATACAGGTAAAACACATACATATTTTTGCTGATAATATGGCAGCAGTGAAGTCAGCGTACAAACCAAAGCCAGCACCAGGGTCAAAAACAGATGATCAGAATAATGCACATGGTCGACAAATTCCTGGGGGGAGACAAAGACTGAACGATGAATATAGAATGGTGCCCAGGGCACAAGGACATGGAAGGCAATGATTGCTCTGATGAGGAGGCAAAAATGGGGATGGAGATATGGACACAGGACCTTGCTACACTGACAAATGCAAAGAGGAGAACAAAAGAAATCACCATGAAGAAGTGGAAGAATGAATGGCAGAGAACGTCAACCATCGGGGGCTTTGCCATTGCAAATAGACTGCATCTGAGGTGGAAACATGTGATTCATACTCTGAGAGAAGTGTTTAGGAGGCTCATGCAGTGTCAGACAAAACATGCATTTATTGGTGAGTACTATGCAAAGTTTGTAACTAAAGAGCCTGTAGGATGCCCCTGTGGGGAGTGATACCAGACAAGGGAATACATCATACAAACATGCCTGAGATATGAAGAATATCAACACATACTGCGCAAAGTGGATGAACAACTGGAGATTGGAACGCTACTAGGCACCAAGAAAGGAATCAAGGCCATGGTGAAATTTCTAAGAAAGTCCAGAGCATTCACAAAAATGGGAATGAAGAACATGCAGAAGATGCTGCCAACAATAGACAATGAAGAAAATGATGAGGAGGAGAGATGGTGGAAGAGGATGGAGAGGGAGAGAGAGGAGACAGATGGACTGGTGGAGGGAGAGGTGGAATGGAGGGGGTGAAGGAATGGAGGAAGGAGGAAAGGAAGAAGACAGAACACAATGGCGAGACGAAGGACGGCACAGCTAGGAATACACATCATGGGAGGCCAAGACACCCTGTGTACGCGGACACACAGGTAGAGTAGGAGAACCATAAAAGGCCCACAGCTCACAGGCCAACACAGATCAAGAACCCGCCTCAACCCCACACATATGCCCTCATCTGAAGCAATCTGCAACATAACCAAGCTCATCACACATGCCACCAGAAACTATGCAAAGAGAGTTCTACTAAAATGTTACATTGAAAGGCAAAGGACAAATAGATTACCAACTACATACCTGGAGTAGAGTACGTTACAGACTCTACCCCCACCTCTTAGCCCTGCATAGCGGCTTGCCGGTGGCAAAAATAGAATTCATCATCATCTTCTTCTTCCTGCCTGGATGAAGGGTCTCCTGTGGCCAACTTGAACAATCAATCGTCGAATATCGGCAGACAAGGTTAATTTCGGACTCCATTACATAATTACATAAGTATCGGACGGGGGGAACTTGGGTGTGGGAAAGAATAAGTTGGTCACTACTGCCACCTCTATAAAAAGGGATTGATGATGATGATGATGATGATGATGATGAAGCATTTTATTTATAGACCTATTTTTACTCACAATACTGCTTGGGCTATTGTGTCCTAGGTCTCGCGGTATAGTAAGGTACGGTATTTCTCCGTGTATTTAGATCCCGACTTATCCGCTGCTAACGTGCCGTCCCAATTTTCTCTTAACCCAGCTACTCTCGGCAATGCTTAAAGGGATTGAACTCCCGTCACGTCAACAACCTTCTCTCCATTGTTCAAGAGTCATGACAAACCCATCTGATCGACGGGCCCGCTTTCACGCACTCTTGGAGGATCCTAGACTGAACGCGGCCATTAGGTGACCTTTGAAGTTCGGTGCCAAGAAGGTGAGTGGTGGCAGGTCCTTTTCAGACGTTTCTCACCATGTCTTTATCTCCAGGACCTGAAGGTTTTAGAAGGCTTCGTGCCATTGAAAAAGCTTCCCGGTTATCTCTGCCCTGGTAACATTCCAGGCCGCCAACCACCTGCCATGTATTTCGGATATGCCAGTCTACTGGAGAAACACTGGAATGAAGAAGTTCGACCGAATTTGGACACTGAATCTCTTTCGGAGGAGGCACTAGAGGCTTTTCATGACCCAGATTTAAACAAGGTCCTTGATACCTTTCTCGTCACTGCTATTTTAGATCTTGAGGAAGAGTTATGCAAAAAGACTGGATGGGGTATCCAGATCAACAAGGTGTATGGTATGCCTGGAGACGCTTATGGCTGGATGGCTTCGCTTCGTGGCAATTATTTTGGTGACCCGGTTCCTGAACCGCATATCAACAGACTTCGGGAGGCACTTGGTGCGGAGAGTCCTCCAATGTGGTATTTGGCTGATGGAGACAAAGGACAATGGGATAGTCAAGGACCACTTATGTGGTTTGATGCCCATGCATTGATTCGATCGCTCGGATATCTTGAGTGAACGACGGAAGGCAGTCTTCACAACAAGGGAATCTTTGAAACGGTCAATACATATATGATGTCCATTACTTGTTTCGCTATTGAATTTGTGCAATATCGTCTAACACAAAATAGTGTTTTGTTCTTTTTAATGACTGGACTTCTCTCCGTATACGTAGTTTCTTTTTTTGTTTACCAGTACGTCTTTTACGACTTACCATACATATTACATCGCGCATCTACGGATCCCCCCATTCCACCCCGTTCGGACCACCGAGGATCATCGAATACCTTTACCTCTGAGATCACCTAACATGATAAGCCTCGTCGACATTGGTTTTTCTTTAGAGACAAGTTTGGTTGAAGGATGTCTAATCAATCAAATAAGATTCCGAACGAATTTGTGGCTACCCTAGTATGTTTATGTAGATCTTGGATTGGATTCTGTTTGTTTGAGTTCGGACAAGTACCCCAGCGGCTTCTTGATGACATGGCATGGTTATGTAGATCATTCCGCGACTTATCAATTAGTGCGTATAGCACAATTCTTGTGCCCCCTCCCTCCCTTCTCTAGGCGAATGCGGAGAGGAGTCCGTCTATGATATGCCAGTGATGCGTTGATAATAAGTACCTCGGGTTCTCGTTGTGTGATCGTTTAATGCATGTTAGGTGTCGTTATCGTTGTCGTGACTCACTCGGAACCTTGTATTGTACTGTGTTTTCTGGTGGATTGGAACGTTATGTAACATTGGACAATGGATGCGGGTAATGGATGCGAGTTGGTTTTGCTTATTATGGATTATGGTGGCTTTACAAGTGAAACTTGTGGTTCGTCTTGGTTTTTTTTTTCTTCTTCCTGAGGGGATGTTTTTGAGTCTTGTGTTAGTTAGGATGAGGATTGAGTTTGTCTTTGTAGACGAATACAATAGTTAATGCCTCAGTCACACAAGATAATGTTGTTCGACTGAGTTTACCTGTAGACGAATACAATAGTTAATGCTACAGGCTAGTTTAGTAAATAGTAGGTAAAAGTAAGATAAACGGCTCACCCTCAGTCACACAAGATAATGTTGTTCGACTGAGGGTGGCCGACTGTGTATTAGAATAGCTAAATAAAATAATTAAGGTTTGAATAAAGACTGGCAAATAACGATCGTGTAGCCACCTGGGCGTACGGATAAAAATATGTAAGAAGTAGCCGAAAGAGGAAAAAACATATCGTGTAAGCAAGATATGACGCACGGGCTTTTAGAGAGGCGAATAAGTCACTTCTCAACAGTCTTTTTTTCCTTTCTTCTTATTCTTCTTGAGTGCGTGAACCTTGGGATTTTGGCGAGTCTTCTTAGATAGGAACCTTGTATTGTACTGTGTTTTCTGGTGGACTGGGACGTTATGTAACATTGGACAATGGATGCGGGTAATGGATGCGGGTTGGTTTTGCTTATTATGGATTATGGTTGGCTTTACAAATGAAACTTGTTTGGTTGGATTGACTATGAAGGTTCGTCTTGGTTTTTTTCTTCTTCTTCTTCTTCTTTCTGAGGGAATGTTTTTGACTCTTGTGATGAGGATTGATTTTCATTTTTTTCCTTTCTTCTTATTCTTCTTGAGTGCGTGAACCTTGGGATTTTGGCGAGTCTTCTTAGATAGAGCACAGGAATGGTCAAATCCTGCGTGCGTAATAACGAAAAATTCCGCCTGTCTCTTCTGATACACCGAATTCCTTGTATGATGCGCCTTACCATGCCTTGACATGAGGATTGGAAGTGGCCATGGGGAAGTCACGTTCATTTCTTTTTTTTTCTGGTAGTGCGGATTTGGAGTGTCTGAGTGTGTATGTGCTGGTTCTGTTGTATAAACTTCGAACAGTATAGTGTTTGATTATGATTTGAATTTGACGCCTGACCAAGTGATGAAGTTGGCAGTTACTATATAGATTTTATGTATGACAAGTGACCTAGACTCCTTCGGATCGAATAATCTGGTACCTGGTTTGAAGGTAAACGTCCAGACAGGGGGTCAAGCATTGAGTAATTTATTTCAAGTAACTTCCCGTTGGACACGGTGAACAGGCGTTCGAAATCGGCCAGGGCTTGTTGCAAAGGGATTTCGGATGTCATGGATTGGGATGGAAATTAATTAAGAGGTAGTATGTGTGCGCTTGAACGATAATCTATGTGTAGGCGATGAACATAGTGTCGTGCGGATGTCGGTCCGTTGAGAAGCAAATCGGACATACCCCTCAGCTTGAATAGAAGAACCGAGGGATGCCCAATACAGCCACTGCGAATCCGAAGACTGAAAAACTGTATAGCTGCAATCGCTCTCGATCGCAGAGGGCCTAAGAAATAAGTCCAGGAAAGGAAATAAACTGAAGTAAAGTAACAGTAACCGAGAGACGCCGCCGCCACAGCTGTGAGTCTACTTCAGCATGCTTAACGAGTCTATACCTTGCAATCGAGGAAATCAAAGCTCCTTATTTGATATTGCGTGCTTTCGTCGTGGATGTCCATTAAGGCTTGTAGTCATTCTCCGTATGTGCAGAGATCTTAGATAGGGAAGTCGCCAACACGAGCACGTGGTGTCTTGAAGCCTTCTGATAGTGGTAATCATGCCAAACGTGTAACACTGAAAGCCAGACATCGACGGACATGACTTGAGAATAAGTGCCCGTGCATGCATCTCAGAGGAGAGCTGCCTCTGCTCTGAGAAAATATACCAAGAGGAAAATAAGGCGGCATGTAGTCGTCTTCCGGTCCTGTGCGCAGAGGATGTGGGTAGGCAACGTCTTGGCATCAAAATCTGCCTTCAGGGTCCGCTCAACCATAGGAGGAACCGGTACCTACCGTCAAATATCACCAATCGTCGCACATCGCACACGACGTCGACAATTAGAGAGCTTGCATCATGAGTGGAAAAGTTGACAAAATTTAAATTACACAAATAACCGAGACATCATATAATATGTGAGGCCTCCTTTGTCATTCAATATTCGATCTTCAGTCACGAAATCCCAGCGCTCGAAGCAATGATTCGGCATCGAATGGTACAAGTGGTCCTTTCGTATCCCACTGTCCCGCATCTCCGTGAGCCAAATACCACATTGGAGGACCCTCAACACCAAGCACCTCTCGAAGTCGCCTTATATGTGGTTCAGGAATAGGAGTACCACTATAATTCCCGCGAAGTGATGCCATCCAGCCATAAGGATCTCCAGGCATGCCATACACCTTGTTCATCTGGATACCCCATCCAGTTTCTTCGCTTAACTCATCCTCGAGATCCAAAATAACAGTGAGGAGAAAAGATTCGAAGGCTTTATGTGGATCTGGGTTATGAAAGGAATTGAGCGCTTCCTTTGTGAAATTTTTTGTGTTCAAATATGGTCGAACTTCTTCATTCCAGTGTTTCTCCAATGTACTGGCGGGTACAGGGTATCCATAGAACATGGTAGGTGGCGAACGGCCTGGAAATTGATTAGGGAAAAGATATCCTGGGAGCTTTTCGAATGGGACGAATCCTTCTAGAACATTTACATCCTGGATACAAAGAGTATGGTGAGTAACATTTGAGTATCAGAAATTGCCACCACTCACTTTTTTGGCACCGATCTGCCGAGGCCGCCTAATAGCCGCGTTGAATCTGGGATCGGCCAAGATTGCTCGAAGGCGAGCCTCTCTATCAGGTGTGTTCGTCATGACTCTTTAACAATGGCGGGGAAGGGTGGCGTTGAGGCCTGAGAATGCTTTCAAGTCGCTTTTTATAGAGATGTGTCCATTGCACCACTGATTCCCATCACGAGGTGCTTTTGTCACAGTCACAATCTGGAACGTCGTCGTTCCTTCGTTCCATAACATGCTTAAGCCGTACAATGGACAACGGTGCCCAAGCCTCACGACAGCGCTCAGGTGGTACAATGGCGCTTAAGCCGTACAATGGCGCTTAAGCCGTACAATGGCGCTTAAGCCGTACAATGGCGCTTAAGCCGTACAATGGCGCTTAAGCTTCACAACAGTGCTTAAGCTGGACAACGCCGCTTGAGCTGGATAATGGTGCTTCCTAAGCCGTACAAACAGTGATTAAGCCTCACAACAGTGCTGCTTCACAACAAACAGCGCTTGAGTCGGACAACAGCGCTTAAGCCCGAACAACAGCGCTGAAGCCATATATGTTGCACAGGCAAGGCGCTCACATAGCGAAGGCGGTGGATAATAACAATAATAGATATTTCCTGGTTGATCTGACAAAGGTTCAGCGGTAGCATTTCGATATCCGGTGAATCAAAGGAAGGAAGAAGCCTGCCTCGATTAAAATCGAAAACGGGTTGAGAATCCATCGTACTTCTCTGTCCTTCTGTTTGGTCAGGACCATGTCCGACTTGAAAGTAATTACTCTTCGAACTTTGAACACATGCTGAGAAATGTTCACGGTTGGCAATAGGAGACATTCCTTTCACACCTGGTAGTCGACTACCAGGCACTACAAGATACGATCATTCTTGTACTTTTGCATGGCCACAATAAAACAAGGCCGACGCCTCATGCTTCATGGAGACACATTGTTTTTCTCTTGCAAAATTGAACAATGGATAATATAGAACAATGGATAATATATGAGATATCCATTAAGCCGACAGACCTCACAAATCTAACCGTTAGAACAACTCAAGCTGATTCACGACTAAATTGATCCATGGTCTTCTCGCGTCATTCGCTAGGCACCGTACAAAATCTCTTCAGCGACATGTATGGACGAAGCGTTGCCCACGAAGAATTCCACTTTTACGAGATTTACAATGTAGTATTGACTCAGGTTGTTCAAGCGCTGGAAGGGAAGGGCGAAAAATCTCCGAATATACGTAATGAAGTTGCGATAGCGCCACAATATGTCCTGAAACGAGAGGCCTTGATTCGTACGTCCATTTGTGATCCGATGATGTATTTGAGGTTTCTACTCAAGTCATCTACAGGACCGATCGACTTATTCGAACATCGGAAAGATTTGGATGATCGGTTAGCTTTGAAGGGTCAAGTGAGAAATACAACCAGGAGCGACGCCGAAGAATTTGAGGAAGCTGAGAACTTCTTGGCCGAAGCAAGCATGGAGGTGCATCTTTCTGATGACGATGCCTTTCTCGACGTCCAGAACATGGACAACGAGAATGCCCTGGCAGACGCTGGCATTTCGACGGAGTACTGCATCCCCGACTTTCTCGCTTCCTACATCACTTCCTTGCGTGGACGCCAAATTTTGCTGATTGTCGAGATCAAGCCTGATGTTCCGCTGACGGATAGCTACGCCAAGAATCTTTACGACCAAGCCAAACAGCAGGTCTCCTTTGCATTTGAAATTTTTCCTGCGGAGCGTAACATCTATTCATTGATGTTGATCGGGCGCAAGTTCTATCTGGAAATGTTTGACAAAAACTTTTGCAAACTTCGTCATCACCTGCTCAAACGCGTTGATGAAGAGGTCTACAGCACACACAACAAGAAGCGCGGGAAAAGACAGCAAAGAAAACTATCGGACCCGGAACCCGCTCCCGCTCCAGAAAACTGGAAAGACGTTTTCAGAGAGACTGTGACAAAATCCGACGACCAAACAATTAAAGTAGAGATCCACGGATTTACTACAGCATTCAAGGAAGCAATGGATCTAGTCATGGCATCGACAGGAGTGGGCAGAATTCAATGGGGCAATTGCTGACGTTAGTTGGTCTCTGATTTCGCCCTAGTTATATCTACAATGAATGTTGTTTGAATTTTTTTCATTATTCACTATAAGAGGCTGTACGGCGCTGATTAGTTTACCAACGCCCCAGTAATGATTCAGTGCGTAACGGGCGAAATCCGTTCCTGTCAGTCTGAGATAAGTCATTGAGACAGAGATTGGGATAACTTGAAGAACACATGAGCAAAACAGCACAATGCTTTGGAGCACCAAGTAAGTCTCTAGTCCCGCAGCTTGGGTAGAAGAACTCTGTTAACCCGTAGCACTAAGTAAGTCTCTAGTCTACGGGAAACGGTGGGGTAAGTATAGTAATACATGAGAAGTAAATTGGACATACCCCTCATGGCCCTCATATTTGCCTGGTTCTTTTCCTGGAGGATCGCAAACTTCCTACATGAAACATACGAACAGCGCATGCAGTGCTCTGCAGAGATCAAGAACTGGTCTAGCGATATCTATCGACCTTCACCGAGCGAGTGTCGTCCAAACGTTAACAAGAATGGTATTGGACCTAGGGAGAAACGGAAGACGTTCCTTCCCAGCCACTCACGCTTCACGCCGTCAGATAATATCCTTTTGAAGCCAGGCCAGCGTCCGACGACTCAGTATGGCATGCTGGATTCCTCGTCGACGGCCAATTGTGAGCGATCGACGATGTATTTGAGCATTGGGAAGCCTGGGAGGGGGACGCCACCGGATTCGCCGGCATATCGTCATGTCTCTTGCCGAATCGCCTTGCTCGTGGCCACCAAACATGGACTCGAAAGCCTTTGTCATATGGTGCGAGTACTACTCAAAGACTTATTTATTGCCTAGTCAGGAATGATTGAACAAAGCAGAATAAGAATAAACGCACCCTACATCATCGTAACAAATGTCTCCGCCTTGTTCGCAATCTTTGTCTCCCCACAAAGTCCCGGAATCTCTTCATCGTTGGCTGTTCGGACAATCCGTCGTCGCGAGCGAATCGAGTGTCGTACGGAGACCTTCGACTGACGTAGGCAGTCACGAGGCACATGGTATGCGCAAGCAGGAAATTGAACGGCTCGTAATCCAATGGTGGCTGCGAAAAAACATTGTGAAGCACTCGTTTTTGCCGGGTTGCTTCAGTAGGTATCGCGTCAAAGCCCCCTAGTTTTGCCTGTACGTTCGGATCTTAGCCCGCAGCCGGACGCACAGAATCCTCCGCTCCGTCGTGTCGTCGCCTATTCATGAGGTGCGACAAGTATCCTCAGCAGTCGTGGAACCTCGAGTACGCCAACGATGAAGCCATGAGCTCGGATCATGCGGTGAACCCTTATAATCGGACATTGATGTATGGGAACCGCGGTGGACTCTGGGCCAGGTCCCCGGGAGCCTGAGGGCGTACATTGGGTTGCGCGGCAACCGAGGCATAGACCTAGTTCGCAGGCGCCGCTGCAGAATAAAGGTGTTTGGATTGCTGCCTGGGGCCGCGTCGCCCCAGTCGGGTGATTGATTAGATGAATGGTTTTTGGATTGGATTGGATAGGACAGACACGAGATTGATTGTTTGGAAACAAGACATCATATTACGCTCATGATGAGTCTTTTGTTAAGAAAGGTAAACAGCCCTTGATATCCCGCCCCCCTCTCCCTTCGTTTTTAGTATAGTACATGGACTTTCTAACAGTTTTTTTTGACTGTTTTTGTTTTGTTCTTTTTAATGACTGGACTTCTCTCTGTATACGTAGTTTCTTTTTTTGTTTACCAGTACGTCTTTTACGACTTACCATATATATTACATCGCGCATCTACGGATCCCCCATCCCACCCCGTTCGGACCACCGAGGATCATCGAATACCTGTACCCCTGAGATCACTTAACATGATAAGCCTCGTCGACGTTGGTTTTTCTTTAGAGACAAGTTTAAGTCCAATCAATCAAATAAGATGCCGAATGGATCCGTGGCTACCGCTAGTATGTTTATGGAGATCTTGGATTGAATTCTGTTTGTTTGAGTTCGGACAAGTACCCCAGCGGCTTCTTGA
The DNA here is from genome assembly GCA_003313055.1 of Termitomyces sp. MG145. Lineage (NCBI taxonomy): Eukaryota > Fungi > Basidiomycota > Agaricomycetes > Agaricales > Lyophyllaceae > Termitomyces > Termitomyces sp. MG145. The sequence continues at coordinate 62,053 of QGOB01004124.1, read as the reverse complement.
TGACATGGCATGGTTATGTAGATCATTCCGCGAGTTATCAATTAGTGCGTATAGGACCCCTCCCTTCTCTAGGCTGATGCGAGAGGAGTCCGTCTATGATATGCCGGTGATGCGTTGATAATAAGTACCTCGGGTTCTCGTTGTGTGATCGTTTAATGCATGTTAGGTGTCGTTATCGTTGTCGTGACTCACTCGGAACCTTGTATTGTACTGTGTTTTCTGGTGGATTGGAACGTTATGTAACATTGGACAATGGATGCGGGTAATGGATGCGGGTTGGTTTTGCTTATTATGGTGGCTTTACAAGTGAGACTTGTTTCATTGGATTGTCTATGAGGGTTCGTCTTGGTTTTTTTCTTCTTCTTCTTCCTGAGGGAATGTATTTGACTCTTGTGTTAGTTAGGATGAGAATTGATTTTCATTTTTTTCCTTTCTTCTTATTCTTCTTGAGTGCGTGAATCTTGGGATTTTGACGAGTCTTCTTGGTTAGATTAACTCATGCACTGGAATGGTCAAATCCTGCGTGCGTATAACGAAATTCCGCCTGTCTCTTCTGATACACACCGAGTTCCCTGTATGATGCGCGTGGGAATCCTTACCGTGCCTCGACATGAGGATTGGAAGTGGCCATGGGGAAGTCACGTTCATTCCTTTTTTTTCTGGTAAGTGCGGTTTTGGAGTGTATGTGCTGGTTCCGTCGTATAAACTTCGAACATTATAGTGTTTGATTATGATTTGAATTTGACACCTGACCAAGTCTGCTGGGTTGAGTTGGCAGTTACTATACAGATTTTATGTATGACAAGTGACCTATACTCCTTCGGATCGAATAACCTGGTACCTGGTTTCATAAATGGGTAAAGGTAAACGTCCAGACAGGGGGTCAAGCTTTGAGTGACTTATTTCAAGTAACCTCCCGTTGGACACGGTGAACAGGCGTTCGAAATCGGCCAGGACTTGTTGAAAAGGGATTTCAAAAGTCATGATTGGGATGGAAATGTCGGTCCGTTGAATGTAAATGCGAATGTATCATGAATCAGGCATTGTGCATGTAGGTTTCCTAGTTGAGATGGCCGAACGGTGGCGCATGAAGGGATGTTTCGGGGGTGATGAATGCTTTGGAGTGATTGTGCACGTGTCAAACTTTTCTGTCACGCATTTCTTTCGCTCGCCGTTTGTCGTCGTCGCCATGCCGTCGCTGGCTGGCCTCTTTGCCAGAAAAAAGCCGTCTCCCGCCAAATCCGACACAGACTCTGCCATTTCCTTGTCCCCAACGAACTCCAAATTCCTTCCTTCTAGTCCAAATGGCGCGAGTTCTGTCTATCCTGGTCTGGCCAACTCCAGCAGGCTCCGTCTGCCGTTTTCTCGCAAAAAAAATAAGCAGAAACAGCAGCAGCAGCCACAGCCAGCGTCGACGACGTCTGTGGCGACCGACTCGACGTTTAGCACGCCCCCGCGGCCGTCGTACATCCGTTCTCCCCGCAGCAGCACCAGCACTGCCGACACCGACCTCGATCTTCGCCGTCTCCGTCCTCCGCCTTCCAAATCTGCCATCTTTGCTGCCTATGCCGACCCTTACAACGCTCTTTCCACGCGCTCGCTGCCCAACGAGTCGTCGCCCCCTGTCCCACCCAAGAAACCAGGTTTCTTCAACTGGTCCAAATCCGTCCCCAAATCAACCCCTGCGTCGACGCCGACCCCTACGCCTGCACCCATAGACACCTCCTTCAACCTCAAATCATTCAGACACGTCGGTCCTCCCAGCACACCCACCAGTCTCTCCCCCGCCCCGCGTCCGCGCCGTATCAGCATCGAGTCGTCGCAACGCATATCCGTCGCTGCGTTCCGTGAGGCCCAGGCTCGGAGGAGCACGGCCGGGTCGCCTGCCCCTTCGCTGCGCCCACCAAGCCCGGGCTCGGGTTCGGGTTTGGGTTTGCAGCCCCTATATCATGCGCAGGCAGAGAGGAGACGAAGATCGTCTGGGCTTGCGTATTCAGATGGCGACGAGAGTGAGAACGACGACGATGACAACAATGACGAGACGATCAGAGGACGTGCGGTGGGCATTACGAGGCGCAAGAGGACGCTTGTCAAGGCGCGCGGGACAAAATCCGAGATGGGGCATGGGACGCCACCAGCTGCGCAGTCGTCGGGCCATGTTTTGAAGCAAGAGTATTCGGGCCTGGGCCTTGGCTTGGGAAGACAGCGCGCGAGTATGTCTACCAGCGCCGTCGCGCCTTCGGGCGATGCAAGGAGAGCGAATGGTATTATTGGTATGTATATTCTCAAGATTTTTCTTCTTGATTCTCAACTATGTCACAGCCCAGCGCCATTCCCCAATCGCAAGCCCTGTTGGTATGTATATTCTCCGTATTTCACTTCTTGACTCTCAACAATATAATATTACAGCCCAGCGCCCAATTGCAAGTCCTATTGGTATGTATAATCTCTGTATTTCATTTCTTGATTCTCAACAGTGCCACTCACTTGCAGGCCCTACCTCGAGGGGATTATCACCAACACGCACTACTCACACATCCCCATGGCCACCTCCTCACACTCCCACTCCCACTCCCACAACAACCCAGCGCCCCCGCACAACATCAGCCTATACCGTCCCGCGTCCTCCCTCCTCATCATCCTCATCATCCTCATCCTCATCTTCCGAAGACGACACCCCACTCGCGACACTCGTCCCCCCACGCCGCCCCGGCTCCGCACGCTCCTCACTCTCCGCATCCTCCATCGCAAGGCCAAAGCCACTCATTGATATCACCGAGCTTACGGGAAGAGACCGCGATAGGGACACGGTTAGGGACAGGGAGAAGAAGGGAATGGAGGGGTTTACGGGCGGGAGGACGTTGCTTGGTGGGGAGGTGGAGGATAAGAGGGTTGGTGGGCCTGTGAGAGTGAGTGTGAGTCCGCCGAGGAGGTTTGTGAGTCCGCCTGCGAGTCCGAAGGGTGCTACGGTTGGGCTTGTGGATTTAGAGAGGGAGAGGGAAAGGGAGAGGGATGGGATTGGGGAGAGGTTGAATCGCGCGTTGGCGGTGGGTGTGGGGAGGGCGGGTGTGCATCCGCCTGTGCCTGTACCTGCGCTTGTGAAGACGACGGCGACGATCGTGAAAGTGAGATCGAGCACGAGTGTTGCTGCTAGTACGAGCACGAGCACCAGTGCAAGCGCTAGTACGAGTGCGAGCGCCGGTGCGGGTGCGGGTGCGGGTGCGGGTGCGGGTGCGGGTGCGGGTGCGGGTGCGGGTGCGGGTGCGGGTGCGGGTGTGAAGCCGGTGGTGGTTGTTCCGCAGAGGTTGAGTACCCCTGTGGATGATCTTGCGCTATTGTTGGGGGGTGGTGTGAATTTGATTAGGAGGACGGAGGAGGAGAGTGAGAGTGAGAGTAGTGAGAGTGAGAGTGGGGATGAGGATGAGGATGAGGAGAGGGGGAGGAAGGGGAAAGGAAACAGTGAAGGGGACGAGAAGGAGAAGGGGAAAGGGAAGGAGAAGCCGATTGCGCCGATACCGATTAGGCAGCGTGCGCCGCCGCCTTCGTTCAGTGTTACATCGAGGCCGCCGTTGAATCGGAATTCAGGCGTGGAGGTGGAGAAGGAGAGGGGGAGTGTGTTTGTTGTTGGGAACAGTAACGGCAACACGACGAGCGCAGCTGCTACGAAGCCGGTTGGGATATTGAATTTCCCGAGTAAGAGGGGTGTGGAGAGGGAAAGGGAGAGAGACGGAGGTGGAGGTGGGTCGTCGTCGTCGTCTATGGCGAGAGAGAGAGAGAGGCAGCGCAGCAGCACTTTGGTACCGCGGTCCGTGTCCGTGTCCGTGTCCGTGTCTGCGTCGGAGTTGTCGCCTATTCCTAGTACCAGCACGAGCGCTAGCAACAGCAACAGCGATATTGTCCAGGGACAACAGGGACAAGGGAGGTATAGTCTTAATAACCTGCATGCGCTCAATAACAATCTCAGCGCGCATCCTCACAACCATGCCCACACCAACCACAATCACAACCACAACCTCACGCCCAAGACGCACAAACATACGATGAGTATGGGGAGCACGTCTGGAGGGAGCACCATCGCGTTGCCGAGCCGGCCGTGGCGGGAGAGCCCTGCGGGGAGCTCGACGGGGGACTCGAGTAGCGGAAGGGCACCTGTTACGCCGAGGGATGGGAGCGAGATTGGGGTCGGGGCGAAGGGGAATGTGCAGAGGAGGAGTGTGAGTTTTGAGGATGATTTGAGGAGGGGTCAGGGTAAGGGCAAGGGGAGAGGTGGGGGTGTGAGAGGGGTGGATGAGGATGAGGATGAGGATGAGGAGCAGGGGGAGGTGAGGAGGAAAGAGAGGAGGAGGAGTGAGGCGAGGGCTGCGATTGAGGTGAGTTTTTTTCTCTTGGGGGCTTTGGGTTGTGCACGGGTGTTGAATGCGTTTCGCTTTTTCTTCTTTTTTTCTGTAGCTGGGGAATGTTATTAATGGACGTGGGCCGATTGTTGATGAAGATGAGGACGATGATGATTTACCGATTAATCAGACTATGGGCGGTGCACAGGCTCGTCGTCGTCGGATGTCGTCGCTCAATCCTATGATAGGCGCTTTTGGAAATGGGTTGTCGCCGGGTTGGAACATGAACATGAACATGCCGGGTATGAACCCCATGAACCCCATGATGGGTATGGGTATGGGGATAGGTATGAGCCCAGGGATGGTGTCGCCCACTGACCCAGGGTATATGGCCGCACACCAGCAAGCGATGATGTTCGCGAAGCAGGCATACCAGATGGCGGTGGCGCAGCAGGCGATGGCTGCTGCGGGCGACGAGTGGGAGCGCGGGTCGACGTTTGGAGGGGGCGCGGGCGCTGCGAGCGTGTATGGGGGATCATCGGCGAGCCCGTCGGTCGTGGGTACGCCTCCGTTTATGATGGGTATGGGTATGAATATGATGGGTATGGGTATGGGCGCTGCTGGTATGGGGAATGGGTGGTCGACGGGATCGGTGGTTTTTCCGGGGTCTGGCGCGAGGTCGATGTATGGCGGCGGTGGGGGGATTAGTGGGTCCAGGAGCGAGTATGGCGGTGGTGGTGCCGGTGCCGGTGCGGGGAAGTGGAGCTCGTCGAAGAGCAGTTATGGGGATTATGGGTCTGCGGTCGGGAATAGGAATAGTAAGATGATGGGTGGGGGGCGTGGACGGGATCCGGGGTATTTCCCGCCAGTGCCGCCTGTGCCTTCGCAGAATGGGAGCGCGGCGTCGGTGAGGGGAGGAGTGGGAGGGCTTGGAGTCGGTCCGCCTAGAGCGCGTACGGCGAGTCAGCCTGCGACGCCGAGTAAGGGTGCTCGGAGGGCACCGCCACCGTCTAGTTGGAAGGCTGGTGGTGGTATTTGATCATGAACATCATGAACACTGCTTTCTTTTCTTTTTTTTTCTCGTGGATCGGACGGGGGATCGTGTGTAGTTTTTTTTTTCCATTGACCGCTTGTTGATATATATCTTTCCTTGACTTTTTTTTACGACCCCCTCTCTCTCTCACTCACTCGTTGATGTACTCGCTCGTTTCTCTCTCCCTCCTTCTCAATGTGCCTCACTGTGCCTTGCCTTTTTTCTATTATCCTCCCTCCCCCCTCGTTTTGCAGAGCTACGTCGGTATTCTTCATCTACCGAACTTGGGAACTAAATTTTACGTACATACATACATACTCCACACGTTCATTGTCACATTCCCTTGTCCTTGTTCGTGTTCGTGATTCCTGATTCCTGATTACTATATCAAAAAAGAAAACAAACTTGACTTCTTTATATTATATCCACTACCTCTTTGGACATAGGTACATCTAATTAGTCTCTTTCCCCATCTCTCTCCCTTTCTCGACTCTCTACGCGCTATAGTCTCGTCCATTGTACTTTGCACACTCACGCATTGATACCTTCATCGAATCGAATATCTCACCAACGATTTTTTTTTCTTGTTTGCGGAAATGGTTTTGTCCATCCATTCAGTGAGTCTTTGAAAGGAAAGATTCATGGGATGTAGGTAGCGTCGTTAATGAAGAACTTGATTGTTGAATTTGTTAAAGTCTTGGTCTCGTGTTTTGTCTATGTAGGAAATATGGCGCCACGCGGCGCGTGGCTGGCGTTTTGTTAGACACACACATGCAGACTCGGGGGGACATGCCATGAGAGTTCAGACTCTTTATAGCGCCTGCAAGTATGGCCTATTAGACATACGGGATGCAAATATGTGGTTCTCATTGATAAGTCGTGATGGTTGACAAGTGATTTGACGATAGCTTCAGGGAAGCTACAGGGTCGAGCTGATTTGCATCACAGCATAACGTCATACAAACGAGAACGGTCAAGAAACGAGGGGGATGTCGAACAGACTACTCTCTATCTATCTAAGTCAAATGGACGACTAAATGTCCATTATACAGGTGTATGCGACCCTCAAGATACCTAGATGTGAAGATGTATGTAAAGCTTAAACAGAAAGCACGACGTTATCAGACGGCTAATTAAGATACTACGACGGAAGACGGGTGTTCTAGACGAGGTGCAGACACGTCCTTTGATATTGATGTACTTTCGTGTTTCTCTTCAAGTGCGGTTTCGGACGAAGATGATGTGAATGGTGTTGTGGATCTGGAAAAAATAGTATGGTCCTTGTGTCGAATAACAGCATGCAAGTCACGTACGTAGTGGCTTTTTCGTCTTTTTGCACTGGATTTGATGGTGACGATTCCTTTTCAGCCTCTCCCTCGATCTTCTGGACACGGGTTCCGTCTGAGGCAATACCACACGCGCTTCATCGATACGCGTTAAGCTCATTTGAAAGACCGCGATACGATGGACACAAAGAACTCACGCGACGATCTGATTCCAATAGCTGTTGGGCTCAAACTCATAGTGATGCTCTCCACCAAAGTCAGCATCAAGTTGTTCTGGGGATATAAGCTCGTGCAAGTCCGGATTAAACCGCATCTGTAAGTAAGATTAGGCTTTTCATCGCGTATCGCCTCAAGAGAAGGGGGACTCGCCTTGTCCCTCGTTACGGGATCCAGGAACGGCGATATGCCTTTGTAGAAGAAGCTGAGAAGCATGGGGAGATTGACAACGATCGCACGACCGAGTGTTTCTACGTAGTGTTGTTGCAGAATATGGAGAACTTTACGCGCAACGGATATGGAGGGGTTCGTGCGGAGCGTCGTTGACTTGTAATCTACGATGATAACTAGTGACTCTTGGCCCGGGGGCATAAGGTCCTTGGCACGCTCACTGCGTGCCATCAAACCTGCGGTCAGAAACAAAGCCGTAGAGAAAAGCGTAACACGTACAGACACCAGACGAGATGACGCAACTGCCGCGGCGACGTCTCTGTATTCTCCCGGCCTGGACGCATGTAGATTATAGGCCGTCCATCTCTATCAAATCCGCTGATGATGCTAACACATGGCGCGTCAGTCGACCAGTCGTGGACGGTGATTGATGTAACCGCGTACATTTTCCCTGTCTCGCTCTCAATACGAACTTCATCGGGAGGTATAAGATCCGGCTTGTACTCCCGCCGCCATTCTATAGTCGTTTTGATACGTTTTTGCGCGTCAACAAAGTTCCATTTCGAGGCGCGGCTGTAGCGCGTCATTGTATCTGGCTTGTTGAGCCATCGGAGTTCCCATGGGAAGTAAGGATCTGTCGGAGGAAGTAGGAGAGTCTCTGCGTACTGAATAAAGAGAATTGGATTCATGACCTATAAAGGAGGCTTTGTTGACTCACCTCGCGTAGAGCCTTTATCTTTGCGAGTTGCTCGTCGGTGTATATGTGAATGGGGGCGACTACGGTGCTGGGGGAGGGGGAAACTAGGACCTCGGTAGTGGACTGAGGCATGCTGGAGAGAGGATAAAAAGAACGTCTAAATGAAGTTCTTGAAGGGTTATTGTGATGATTGGTAAAGGCATTCTCGGCCTTACTCAACTTTTTTGGGTCAGTGTAGATTATTGATCCATCATCACATGATGCGTTTCCCGGTTTCCCGGCTGCCGAAAAGTCAAGAAACGGTGCGCTTCCAAATGGGCTGATTGATGGGACAACACTCGAATTAAATATTGATTTACTTGGAACGAGTGCTTGCCAACTATGATTTGGGGCGACGAATAATTGCCAACTTGCTAAAGTTGTAACTCCTACATCCGCGTCTGTCTATTAGCGAATCCGCACAGAACACAGACAGGATCTTTTCGAACCTTCACTACTACTAGCTCGAACTCCTTGAATCGGCCAATTCCGTCAAAATATGACTTACGGATTGAATGGTTCGTGAAAAGTGGAAACGTCAATCTGGACCGCGACGGTGGCGATAGGGGCGATTCTGGAACAGAGATGTTGGGAACGAGACATACGCATCCTTCATCTGTGGCTCGCAAGAGCTCATTTAGGGCGGCGACAGCTTCAAGCCGCGTTAGCAAAAGCGGACTGTTCAACGTGTGGGGTCATCTGTCCTCTGCCGAGATTCCTCATAAAGTTTGTTGCGTCTAGAGCCAGTGTAAAAGCTTTCGGCAGATTTATCTCTGATGGACTTCACCATCTTTGACACTAGCCTTAGATACAACAATGCAAAGATAGATAGTCTATGACTACAGATCCTTACCAGATTCAGCGGAAGTCAAAGACACAGGCTCAATGTTTCTTCAGCACAACTTAATGTCGGTGATGACCGGACTGGGAGGCATTTAGATTTTCACAGTACTCTATGGGAGATGCGTGCATGTAGTGTGGGCCCTGAGTACTGGATTTTTGTGCGTGAACCGAGCCATAAATCTATCTACCCACCTTTTAAGTACACCAAAGCCAAAGAAGGAAACGAATGGACTCGAAACAGGTCATAAAAATGCCATATTAAACCCTCTTGTATTATCCTAAATATGGGTACCTGGGCCCTTCGATCGCGTCAAGGTCAAATAACATAAGTCGTAATCGGGGTCACGGAAACGCCGCCGCAAAATTAAGATTGTTATTGTCGTAGTGATGTTATGCGTCGCCAGATATGCTGGATGTATGGAAAGAGTGATAGAAATGAATGAACGATCCATGTCTAGATCCTTTCCTATTCACCCCCTAACTAGCTACTGATATGATGTCCACCACATGCGCTAGAACTGGAAAAGTTGACAGCCTTCCCAGTTACATGGGCTTGGCAGGGAGTTGGGTCAAGAGAACATTATTGCGTTTCTTGATCGTCACGCGATGCCGGGAAAACTTGTCATCGGGAGAGAAACGCGCTGAATGCCAGAGTATTATTTGCATATAGACTTAGATAAGCAGCAGTCTGGTTTACCAGGGTGTGCAGACTTCGTAATTCTTCCTGCATCGGTCACTTTCTGATATGATAGGTAAGCCCGAAGTCCTGGGAAAGTAGCAAGTTCACTGCTTACTTTAAGAGTGTACAGTCTGTTACCGTTCTCGTCCAACGTGTACATCAAATGCATATTGGTGGATGAGTAACGAGTTCACACCCGGCACGAACGAAAAAATAGTATTCGCACGTGACTTGATCAGTTGTCCCAAGCTGACTATTTGTGGAGGTTCCAGGCTTCGGACAGAGGGTGAGCACGTCATAAGCACGTGACACGCTCACCAAGCCATCATCCATGATTTCCGCAACATTTAAAAAGTCTCCGTCCCGAAAAACCGCCTAAGCACTTCCATCAGCCACAATCATCATGACAGTTACTGAGATCAATAGCTACGACGATTTCAAGACCATCGTGCGTTTCTACTCTCCGATCGGTCAGACGAATTCACCCTGCTTTCTCGTCTCCTAGATCAACAGTAGCGAGCCTGTCGTTATCGATTTCTGGGCAACTTGGTGTGGTCCCTGCAAAGTCATCTCACCCATCTTCGAGAAGTTCTCAGATCTGGCGGAGTTTTCCGGCGTCAGATTTTACAAGGTCGACGTCGACCAACAGGACCAGATCTCGCAGGAAGTTGGCGTCCGTGCTGTACGTTGAATGTCTTTGTAGGTTTTTGGGACCGCAAGCTGAGATTTATTTCTTAGATGCCTACTTTCTCACTATTCCAGAATGGGAACAAGATCAAGGACCTCGTTGGTGCCAATCCTCAGGGCCTTCAGGTATGTCTACTTTTATGTGATGAGGCAAGAGTGGACTCCAATCTGTTTGGCCATTAGCTACTCCTCAAACAAGCCGTAGCAGCATGATGACGCCCACGCTTATTTATACCTATGAACGAATGAATAAATTTTAAACGCCGGCAAGGTACACGACTGAGCTAAGAAGCGGGGGCGACTGTTGCATCACTCCTGATTACCCATAGATTGTTGTAGGTATTGTTTTTGTTCTGGTGTTGTGATCCATACATCGCCTGCTGGCTTTTGTGTCGGCTAGTTTCGTAGTCGGGTTCGTCTTCGTGCATGTTGGTAATTCGAGCAATGTAGTGTCAGTTGCTTTTGCTGTGATAGACCTGTCTTGATCTATATCCATTCACCTCTCCGTTCAGGAATAGATAAGTATATTTTTTTTTAATTAAAAAAACTATCAAGTGAGCCGAACGATATTACCTAGTCCTCCTTCCGTACGGAGGAAGGAGGCCAGAAAGTACGAAAAAGGGTTTCTGCTTGACGAACGGGCCGCAAACAGTTTGGCAGTGGAGAACCTTAGAATGTATGCTGCAAGGACATCCCAAGAGCAGAGGGAAAAAATCACAGAAAAGAGAACTACGGATTGATAAAATGGCCCCGGGGCCATTGCATCCAAAGGAAGGGCTTGCACCTCAGGCCTCCGTTGCCCCGTTATTTCGACGATTTCCTTCCTATCTGCCGGTTTCCGTGATTTTTCGTTCTTCGTCTAACCCTGTAGTCCCTTTCCTTCCACTCCTTTTTCTCCTAATTTGCCCACCCATCTTCGTCCTCGTCTCCCGTACCTCCCGCGTCTTACTCCTCTCTGCAGAGTAAAACGCAGTTTTAGTCCTCAGTCACTCTAGGTAATGTAGTTGACTCAGAAGTTTATTACCTGCAGAGTAAAACGCAGTTTTAGTCTACAGTAATCGGTAAGTAACGTATCATGATGTAAGTAAAGCAATTTGGCTCACCCTCAGTCACTCTAGGTAATGTAGTTGACTGAGGGGCCTTGTTTGTGTACGTAAAAATTATTCTAAGAAAAAGAAACAAAGATTAGCAAACACCGATCGAGTGAGAGTGTGGCACTAAACCGATGTCGAGCAAGTCTATTTCTCAACACTCCCCCTGACTTGCGCGACCGTCGGTGTTCTTGAGGTTCATGAGCGTAACTAAGTAGTCATGAGTCGCGCGAGGCAAGGGCTTCATGCAAATGTCTGCAATGTTTTCCGCCGATGGTATATGAGTGACTTCGATATCGCCTTCGTGTACTCATTCCCTGATGTAGTGATGTCGGATATCGATGTGCTTGGCTCTAGCGTGGCCTTTGGTCGATTTCGCTAACGCAATTGATGAATCGTTATCAACCCGAAGATTTGCTGGGAGAGGTTGTTCCATGCCGATCTCAGCCAGGAAGTTATGCATCCACAGTGACTGCTGAGATCCCCTCGTCATCGCCATGTATTCCGCTTCAGTGGTTGATAACGCGACGGTTTGTTGGTGTTTAGAACTCCACGACACTGGCCCTCCTGCCATCATGAAGACGTACCCCGAGGTAGATCTGCGAGTATCCAGGTCTCCTCCATAGTCTGAGTCGACGTATCCTAGTGGCTTGACAGACCCCCCCAACTCCCTAGCGTAGCGGATACGATAGTCCAGAGTCCCTTTGACGTATGCCAGTACATGCAATAACGCCTTCCAGTGTGCAAGGCCGGGGTTTGACTGAAAGCGGGCTAGGAGCGCTACCGCAAATGATAGATCTGGTCTTGTGGCTGCCTGAGCCCACATGAGCGCTCCTAGGAGCTGGCGGTAAGGCTTGTCTTTCATGAACGTACGCTCGACTTCGTCTTTTGGGGACATTTCATTTGTAAGAACTATGCCTGATGGTAATGGGGTGTGTCGGAGATTACAGTTAGTCATGTTGAAGCGCTCGAGAACTCGCTTGAGATAAGCTTTTTGGGAGAGTGAGATGGCTCCCGTGGTCTGGTCCCTGTGTATGGCCATGCCTAGAATAAAAGTGGGGTTGCCAAGGTCCTTTATCTCATAGATTGTCACTAGCTCGTTCTTAGCCCGGGTGGTGCCAGCCTTGGATGATGATAATCCGAAGGTGTCGTCATTGAAGGTGTTGGTAATGGTGATCTCTTGCCCAACTTTCCTAGCACGTACGCATGGGTCAGCTCTCGACTTTTGGTATCCTAAATCAGTGTATGCGCCATCCAAAGTCCAGTACCAGTCATATCCTCCCTGCATCAATCTGTAGATGGTTTTCCGGAGTAGCGCCAGCTTACCCTCCCCCCCCGGAAAACCAGGAGGGAGATGCATGTATACGTCGTGTTCCGGGATGCTGTTCAAGTAGGCCGAGACAAAATTGACTTGCCAAATCTCTAGACCCCCCTGTGCCGCCACTGCGGCTGACATCCTCAGCGACTCCAGACGGACCACCGCCGCGTATGTTTCACTGAAGTCCTCCCCTGCTACCTGCGAGTAACCCTTAGCTAACAAACGAGCCTTTCTCCTGATGACCTCTCCTTCAGCGTTGAACTTGTTCGCATACACCCACCGGCATCCTACAATGTTCTTGCCCACTGGCACTGCACCTACATCCACAAGCTCAAACACACCTCGGTCACGCATCATCCCCAGCTCCTCATCCATCGCTGGCTGCCATAAGTCCGGTCGCTTCATTGCATCAGAGTAGGTCTTTGGTATGTGTGACTCCGGGGATTCATCGAGCGTCATCAAGTATGCGTACGGGCTCTCGGCTAGTAAGGCCGTCGGCAAATCGGTTGCCCAGGCTTCACCCTGCTCACGAGCCTGCTGCTCCCTCTGTATGGTTTCCCTAGCTGCCACCAGTGCCGGCGTCGGTCTCACCAGGCGCGCCAAACATCTTGTCGGTTACGCAGTGACTTGGGGCGCCGCGGCTGGTGCCTGTACCTCAGGGATAGCCCCTATAGGCACTTGTCGATCATCAGGGGTGCCTTCAATGGTAGGGTCCATGTGCAGTGGTCCGTGTTCTGGGCGGAATCTGGGAGCAATGGGCTGTCGAAGGGGGGCTATCGCCTGGCCAGGTTGTGGCGTAGATGGTGCAGGTGCGGTGAGTAGGGCAGGAGGAACTTCCTCCAAGTCGTTTATCACGGTGAGTGACCTATGTCCCACTCCCTCGTCAAATATAACGTCTCTTGAGGTGACAACCGACCTAGACCTCTGGTCATAAAGCCGGTAGCCTCCGTTTGTATAGCCCACCAGTCAAGTTTTCACCGATCTCGGGTCCAGCTTTGACCTCACCAGTTCCTCAGGTATTTTTGCCCAGGCTAGACACCCCCATGGTCGTAAGTGGTCCACGCGTTGCCTGCGGCCCGTCCATGCCTCATTTGGTATTGTGCCAGGATGCCAAGCTGATGGAAGTAAGTTTCTTGTGTACATTTGTGTCGCCGCTGCCTCTGCCCATAACTCCTTTGGTAAGCCGCTTTCTGCCAGCATATAGCGCACACCCTCGAGTATCGTGCGGTTTGCTCGTTCTGCCAGCCCATTCTGTGCATGAGCGTATGGGGTCGTGATTTTTAAGACTATGCCGTGGTTTCCAAGGTACGCTGCCCACAACTCGTTGACCCATTCCCGTCCTGCATCCACCTGAACCAGCTTTAACTTTTTCCCGGTCTGGTGTTCAGACTCGGTATGGTATGATGTGAATGCTGCCAACATTGTTGCTGCATCCTTTCTTGGCAAGAAGTATCCAGACATATGTGACGATCCCCCATCTACAGCAACCATCATGTAGGTGGCCCCCCCCAGGGACAACACACTAGATGGGCCCCATAGATCAATATGGACACACTCGTTTACGGCACCCTCTAGTTGAACCTCGGCGTCGTATGGCCTTGCCGCATGCTTCCCATACACGCAGTCTTCGCATAGGCCTGGTACATTTAGGTCACCTCTTATGACTAGTCCTTCTACCAGGTCATGTGCCAGGACATGTCTGATCGTTTTAACGCTTGCATGGCCAAAACAATGGTGCCACACCTCAAGTGATGTTGGCTTGAGCTGAGACTTGGCGATTAGAGTGGCAGGTGAATCTATACCCTCCATTGCGCTCAGTAGGTACATTCCCCCATTTCCTGAGCCACGGAGTACTTCCCTACCATGCTGGTCTTAGAATCGAACCTGGCCCCCGCCAAAGATTATGTCAAAACCAGCTTTGTCGAAACGGTTAATCGAAATGAGATTCGATTCCAGATCTGGTGCGTGGAGAGCGTTTTTGAATATAAGTTTGGATGACCCATTGTCAGTTTTGCAGATTCGTTTAACTGTGCCTCGCCCCACTACTCGGAACCTTACTCCCTTGGGTGCTGCGCGACCCTCTATTGGGGTGGCTAGTTCCTCGTAGTCCATGAATACCTCCCAATTAACAAAGAAGTGATCAGTGGCGCCTGAATCCGCATATGTCGGTACGTCCGGGATCTGAGTAACGTTTGCTCCTATCTGTATTATCGTTTCTAAGTCGGCTTTGTCCGGTAGTCTTGCTGACAGGGCATAAGTTGCCTGGGGCATCTCGCTTTGTTGGTTGATTGTTGCTACAACATTTGCAGTCGCGGAATTTGCCTGGGGCTTGTTTGTAGACATTTTGGTGGGTTTTGTCTTGTTCCTGAAGTTTGGTGGGAACTGACCCTCTTTTCCGCCACCTTTCCAGTAACAGTTTTCGATAGCGTGTCCCGATCGTCGGCAGTTTGGGTTTACGCAGACCAGTTTTGGTTTAGCCTGGTTTGTGTATGCCTGCAGGGCCGTCGTGGAGATACCGGCTTTCTGCTTTTGGAGGATAAGTCGGTCCCAGTGGATGGTAAGTGCCACTACTATGTCTTTTGTAGTCTTCATTGCATAGAGTCCTGCAACTACTGCGTTCCAGGATTCTGGGAGTGAGGCCATTAGGATAGTTCGGAAGGTAGCATCTTCGATTTTTGCTCCCTTCTCACTGGCTAACTTCCATTTCTCCCGCATGTCCTCCACATGCTTCAGGAAATCCATGCCGTCTGAGAATTCCGTGGCTCGTAGGCGTCTCTCAGCATCCATTGCTGCGATCTCTGAGAAGACTCCGTAGTTTTCGGTAAGCGTCTCCCATGCTTCTGCTGCTGTTCCATCCATCTTAATTCCCAGTCCGACCGGGTTTTTAGTGTTGTATATGAGTAGTCCCAGTGCCCAGGCATCTCTCTCCTCCCATTCCTCTAGGGAAGGGTTCCTCGACGACCACTCGGTAGCTTTGGTTTTGGATACAGGTGCCTTTTGTTCCTTAGGCTCTGTGGGGGGTTCCGGTTTTTTGATCGATCCATCTAAGTAACCGCAAGCGCCACACGCCCTGGCTGCTATCAAGACTCGATTTTTGAAAGTGGTATAGTTTGTTCCATCGAAGTGGACCTCCTCAGGGAAATTTGGCGGGTTTGACGAGCCTGTGGATGTCATTTTGTGTTGTGTGTATGTGTGTGGGATGTGTGTGTGAGTCGTATGTCGGAGCAAGGGCTCAACGAAGTAGTAGTGCTAACGGGGCCTATAACCTGCAGAGTAAAACGCAGTTTTAGTCCTCAGTCACTCTAGGTAATGTAGTTGACTCAGAAGTTTATTACCTGCAGAGTAAAACGCAGTTTTAGTCTACAGTAATCGGTAAGTAACGTATCATGATGTAAGTAAAGCAATTTGGCTCACCCTCAGTCACTCTAGGTAATGTAGTTGACTGAGGGGCCTTGTTTGTGTACGTAAAAATTATTCTAAGAAAAAGAAACAAAGATTAGCAAACACCGATCGAGTGAGAGTGTGGCACTAAACCGATGTCGAGCAAGTCTATTTCTCAACACTCTCTCTCGCAGCATATCTCTATGTTCTTCGTGTCGTGCGCACTCTTTGATGTTGTGTTCTCTCGTTTGATAAAGCTCTCCGCACGGGCATCCTGTTTCTTCGTTAGGTACAAACCGTGCATAATACTCACCATTAAATAATCCATGCTTTGTCCTGCATTGCGTGAGTCTGCTGAGGACTTCTCGTGGTGTTGTCCGTCCGTGTTCCCCGGATTTCCACGCTGGCGGGAACTTGTTTGCTTTCGCGAAGCCTCCCAGTGGCGGGGTCCTGATACAATCCCTTCTCCATTTTTTCATCACCTTTTCCTTCGACGGTCTCGTGGCGTGTGTCGTCGTTGTATGGTCCCCAAAGGCGGGCTCCTTCTTTTGCTTCTTCGTCTACCCTCTCATTCCCAGGAAAATCAGTTTATTTTGGGAACAGACGGAAACAAGGGAGGGAGTGAAGTAAGGAAACAAAGGGAGAAGGTAGCACAAAGGGCGAATTTGGAAAGGTTGGACGAATAATAAAAAAGGAAATAGTGAAGAGAACAGATTAAGGTCTGCAAAAGTACGGAAATAAAGTTTGGATTCTGAAACTGTCTGTTGGTTGGGCTGTGTAACACATACAGAATATAATTTTTTTCCCCACGAGCTAAGGTTCATTCTCAGTCTTTTGTTCGACGCGCCTTACTGTTGAGAGTTGCCGTTGGACGTAGTTTGTTGGCTTGCTTTTGTCTGGTTTGCTATTCGTCTCGGTCTCGTCCTTCTCTCTCTTTAGGCGCGTTCATACGCATATATCGATGACGACGTCAGATTCGTTGGTCACCAACAGATTGACGCACGTGTATTCGGATTAGACGCCCGGATTGTTCTCGTTTGCCTCCGTAATTGCATCGGCTTTCTCGATCATTGCTTGACATCCGTTTCGACGTGTTCAATCCCGCCTAAGCTGAAGAGGGACTTGCGCGATTCAATTCTGATCCTAGCAATAGTCTAACACAGGTGAGGGTCGGACTCCGACTCGACCAGTCAAGAGACCCCCTCGTTAGCGGCCTGTGTCAGCCCGGTCAGCTCTGTATCATATACTTCCGCTTTCTGTCCTAGGGCTCCTCCGGGAGTCTTCGGGTAGTCTCGAAATGATCTTTAGCGGCCTCTTCTTTCTTCCTGTCGGGGTTCGTCTCTATGATTATCAATTGTCCTTCGTATGCTTTTGCCGTCCGCTTCCAAGGTGAACGGCGTAATCTTTTCCCCTCCGGTCAATACGTTCTCTCGGCTATGGTTTCTAGTTGCGTCGGTTTTGGTTTCTTTTTGCTCCGGCTCGCTTTATGTAATGGAAGTGGTGGTTTTACCTTTGGCGGCTCTCCATCCCGTCCTCCCTCTCTCCGAGGAATGACGCTACCCATCTGATCAGTGGTTTTGATATGTCTTTCCTTCTGAGCTCGCTCAGGAGTCTTGCGTGATTTACGTTGTCGAAGTAGCCTGAGATATCAAACGTTGGTGTCGATGTGACTTTACCGTGATTCTGGGCTGCCTGGACATCCTCTACATAAGTCAGTAGTGCATCGCTAGTTGCGCTACATGGCCGTCCCTCGAACTGGTGCGTAGTACCAGATCTTCTTTGCCTACCATGTGGCTGAGCCGCTTTGCTACCACGCTCTCGAGTACCTTTACCATGTATCCTAGCAGCTGTATTAGTCGGGACGCCTTGGGTTCAGATTAGTCTGGTTTGTTTGGCTTTCAGAGTGCTACCGCTATGGCTCTTCTCCATATTTTTTGGGTGGTGACCCGTCTGAATGCAGTGGTTTGGAATAGACTATGTATCGTGTCTTCCTCTGCTTCCCATGCCCATCTCACCGCTGTGAATGGTTGCTGACTCTCTCCCGGTGCTTTCTCGGTGCTTTGTGGGTATATGGCTTCCCGTACTTCAGTTTTCGTAATTTCTACGTGTTCAATCTCGTTGGGTTGATCCTGTGACAGATCTGGTGGGTCGTTGTTCTCCAACGCCGGTGGGAGTTTGAATAACGCTTTTCTCAGCGAGTCGCATTTCTCGTCGTGCTTCACCGTCGATTCCCGTCCTACTCTCTTGATGGGCGGTGATGGGTAGTTGCGGGTACCTTTGGTCCAGCCTCTAAAGCTCCAGATGTCTTCTGCTTTCGCTTCTTCCAGAGTCTTCATAATCCGTTTTTCTCTCTTCTAAAATAGTTAATGGTTTTTCGCTCGACCTATGACGTCATTTTGTTCGCCCCATCTCTCCTTGTGCCGTCCCTGTTGTTCCCTGAGACTTGTTCTTGCCTCGTTTGCTATCTTGAGGTCCTCTGTCCACCATGGTCGTGCTTTCTCGGAGTGTTGTTTACCTTTACTGTTTCTGCTTTCATGGCATTTATTATCATCTGGGCGTCCTCGTCTAGCTCCTCCGGCGATCGTCGCGTCATCTTGTCCTGTAACCTATCCCATCTTTCTTTATTAGTCGCTATTGCCAATGAGAACGTGCTTATCCACTCTTCTGATTTCGCGTCCCTGAAGTTATACTTTGTGCCTGTAACGTTTTCTATTTCAGTAATCCTATGGTCTATTAGCCACCGCAACGCATGGTGGTCTGATCCGCATGCGAGCGTTGCGTCTACTGCCCATTCCTTAACTGTATTTATCTCCATGGCCTCCATGTTCGCTCAAGTGAGATCTGTCACTGAGGTAGCCACGCGTTTTCTGTTTTCGTGATACGTACATTCACCCTCCATTTTTTTGCAGCCCATTGAGCGCGCAGGGAGGAATACGAGACAGCCATCTCAGTCGTCTTGACAGCGGCTGCGTTTTTGGATATTACATTCCCAAAGCTAACGTACACCTTGTGAGTGAGATACTAGCGATCCCGAAGTCCGAGGACTGTCAATTATCCAATCTGACTATTCGTGGAGGTTTCAGGCTTCGGGATGAAGGGGAAGCACGTCATAAAGTACGTGACCACGCTCACCAAGCCGTCATCTATGATTTCCGTATCCATTTAAAAACGGTCTCCATCCCAAAAAAAACCGCCCAAGCCCTTTCATCAGCCACACTCATCATGACAGTCACTTTAATCAACAGCTACGACGATTTCAAGGCCATCGTGCGTTTCTACTCTCTGATCGTTCTCTACAAGTCGGGTGAAATTTACTCTGCATTCTCGTCCCTTAGATCAACAGCGACAAGCCTGTCGTCATCAATGTTCATGCGACTTGGTGCGGTCCCTGCAAGGTCATGGCACCTCAATTCGAGAAGTCATCAGATTCGGAAGAGTTTGCTGGTATCGCATTCTACAAGGTCGACAACGACAAACAGGAAAAGATCTCGGAGGAACTTGGCGTCAAGGCTGTACATCAAATGTTTTTGCGATTTCTTGGAATCGCAAGCTGAGATTTGTTTCTTAGTTGCCTGTTTTTGCAACCTTCCGGAATGGAAACAAGATCAAGCAAATCGTTGGTGCCAACCCTACGGCCCTTAAGGTATGTCTACTTTTTATGTGACGAAGCAAGAATAGATTCCAATCTGTTTGACCCATTAGGAACTCCTCGACCAAGCCGTAGCAGCATAATTACACTTACGCTTTTTTTTTACCTACGTAATCTGTTCCTCCACAACTACAAAAAAATAATTGTTGATCGGAGCTTTGGCCAGAATGGCAAGTAAAAAGAAATGGATTCGCATGTCTAGTAACAGGAGGAAATGTGGACTGGGATTGGTAGCCTTCCCAGTCCAACTAGATTTTGCTCGCAAGGATGATCTGATGATTGAATCACCGTAAGGCCAGACAAAAATGAATATGATTGTTATGCCCGCGGATGCGCGCGATTTCAAGAATCCGGGCCACAGAAGTCCTGATGTTCTGTCATGCAAACACAAGACGAAGTATTGTGGAAAGTGATATTATATTTGATCCAAAAATACACAGAAAAAGAAAACATATACCTGTCGAAACAATCGCAAAGAATACTATTTAGTGGGTACTCGTCACGCCATGGCTGGGTTGCCAAATTCTCAGTCACCTTGTTAAAAAGGGTGATCCGATTGCCAAACCAACGCTGACCTGACCCTGGAGGCCAACCGTAGATGGTATCACGACAACTTGTCTCTCTCCTC
Source organism: Termitomyces sp. MG145 (assembly GCA_003313055.1). Lineage (NCBI taxonomy): Eukaryota > Fungi > Basidiomycota > Agaricomycetes > Agaricales > Lyophyllaceae > Termitomyces > Termitomyces sp. MG145. The sequence goes on along the minus strand of QGOB01004124.1, from coordinate 42,001 downwards.
TTCCAACCACCCGCATTGCTGAAAGGACTGTCCTAATGGATCGGACACTACGTCAAATTACCGCGAAACCGCAAAAGGATTGAGAAACCACGTGATCTTGTTGTAACCCTTCCAGCGGCTCAGATGTCAAATTGACACTCCGAAGGGATCTGCACACAGTTCCTCTCGCTGATCTTCTATGTGTACGCGTCCAACTCTGGTAAATGTACAGCTCCCAACCAAGCCAGAATGATCTCCACCCTTGGTCCATGAAGCGGTATACTGATCGTCGACGGTTTCTTTTTGGCCAACTTATTCAACTTCTCCATCGCTGCCCTCTCCGCCCTAAGCTTTTGCCGCTTCGCCACAGGGGCGAGTAGGATCCGTGCGGAGTCCAAAACCTTAGCACCATCTACTGGGGGCCAAGGAGATGCACAGATGCTAGCACTACTGGGTGGTGGCGGAGGCGGAGGCGTCGAACACGAGCTGGACTCTCCATTATATGACGCAGACGACGAGCCCTCTTCGGACAACGAGGTCGTCGTAGAATTGGGCAAGGTGATGAGTCCACAGGGAGGAGGTGGCGCCTCGATCAAAAGCCTCGCCTTGCCGCGTAGGCCAGCAAGGGAGTGTGGCTTGATGCCGTGTGCCCATCCGACCGCGAGACGTTCCAAAAGTTCCATGAATTCGGCCTGTCCCATTGAGCGCGCAGGGAGGAAGACGGGACAGCCATCTAGGCCATCGACAGCGGCTGCGGTACGCGCGAAGGTAGGGAGGATGTCTATAAAATCTGCGAGCATCAATTGGCAAATGAGCACGCTGAACTGAGACTCGACGATGAGTGGGTGGTATGTAGTGAATATGGCGGGCACCTCAGAGACAGAAAGCGACGGCATAGCGCTATTGACATGCGTACTAGGTTGCAAGGACTCCGCGAGAAGAAAAGCGTACTCCATCTGATGTGCGATGTCTCCCTCATGTAAAGCATTAGGAGCCTCGATTGAGTCGAAATGAGAAAGAAACTTTTCATGATCACGAATACTCTTCCTGAGCAGAGTCGTTATCCGCTCCCGGAATGGTTCAGCTGCTAACACCTCTCTATATGCCTGCACCTTCGGGCCATCAAATTTCCCAAGTGGCCCATCTAGATTTCCAATCTCCACACCCCCATATTTCCCATGCTCGAGGTAGCAAAGTCTCAGTTCAGCTCCATCGACAGTCTGATCCTTCTGTACCCTTTCTAGTTTCAAAACTGCAGTTTCAATTAGGAAGATAGCGTGCTGCAGGTACGCCGCCCCACGAAGAAAAAGCAGCTGTGGCTCGATGGCATCCGGCGCATCTGGAAGTAGGGAAGGATGCTGAAGTTGTGGCGCTTCGTCCGTACTCTCGGTCATGTTTTCCCTTCCTCCCAAAGGACTGGTTCCATTTGGCGGTGCTTGCCCGTTTGTGTGGGAATTGACACCTGCCTTCTTGCGTTTCCCGTTCTTCGTGAAACGCAAGTCTCCGAGTAGCTTCATATTGTGGTGCATTGCCTTCGCTTTGCGCACAGAACGAGCTTCCCTGAGTGCATGAGTAAAATCCTTTGTTGCCTGAGTGTATTCGTCCCGAAAACAGTGAACTATCCCACGCGTACGATAGTACTCGAGGTGTTGTGGTCGGGCAGCTATGAGCTCATTTAGGACTCGAGTGCTCGTGGACTCTGCGAGTTGCCTGGATGAGAACTATGAGTCTAGCCGGGGTAGCAAAACGAACACCGGTACCTAGATGGTATTTTCTCGTGGAAAAAATGGACATATTTGGCATCCAAATCAGTCGGATCTGCCACAACGTTGAAATCTGAGAAATGTGAAGATGGATCTAAACTCACCATATCTGAGCACGCGTTCAGCCACGTCGTCAAAGACGCTTCCACCTTGCATAATCATTACGCTAGAAGCAATCTCATCCGCCTTATAAGCCTGAGCAAGTTTCTGCACGGCCAGCGCCCTCAATCTATGGATACGCATCGCAGACATAGCCACATTGCGACCTCCATTTCCCAGAGTGCCAGAAGGATTGATACCAAAGGCTGTTGTATTTGCCCATGGGATGTTATTGAGCCCAGAAGTGCTCCTTGATGATCCAAGTTCCGCTGAAGTCAAACCAGACGAAGCACGGACCGAAAGTTCCGCAGCTTCGTCTATAAGGCGTCGGATAGAATTAACAGATCTAAAAACGCCAGGGTCTATAGGAGGGGGGATAGCCTTTCCTGGCCTTGGCTTCAGGAGCGAACGAGACGATGACAAAGAAGGAAACGCTCCTCTTGGGGAATCTGGAGGGGAGCAGTCACTCAGAATATGGTGACCGCGGTCTCGCAGTTTCCTAGCAGAGATATTGACGGAAGGGGCAGAGGAGGGAAGACGGAGTGTATCGGGTGTAGTAAAAAGGCTCGCTGGTTTGAGGTTTACCGTAAGGAGAGAATCGAGGAGTTCAAGGGGTAGCTGTAGCCATGGTCCCTGTAAATGTATAGCAGCAGTCAGACGATAGTAGTGTGCGTAGAAATGTACAGAAACGAACATGATATGAGCTGATATAGCGCCAATGTTTATTGCGACTGATACACAAGACAGGTCGCCCGTCTGATTCTTGCTGAGTTTTAGCCTGAGCAGCAACAGCTGCATCCTTGGCCTTGGCGGACTTCTTAGACCTTTTCTTCTTCTTCTTCTTCTGTGAAGTCAGGACCGCGTCCTCTTCGAGTTCATCAAGTTCATTTGCAGATGTTGCGCCAGATTGAGTTGTTGGTGTTAGCACGTCAGTGATAGATGAATTGTCAATGTTGGGAGATGAAGGTGGTTGCTCAAGTTCGGCAATAGTGGTTGCCATGGTCGACAGAAACGTAGTATGCAAACAGTCGGTTTTTCCGAGATAGGAACGGTGGTGACCGAGAGTTTACTTATTCATAAGGTTCCGTTTGCTCAATAAATTTGGAACTTCTCACGACTTCCGATCATCGGATCAAGGGCCGGATTACTGTCTTCTACATAAACTTCTGGCGACCTTTAAGCCCGCTTCAAGTTGTAATGTCGAACATACTTGTATTAAATGCTCCTCGTGGTCTAAGCACAAGAACCACACTAAAACTCTTGCTTTGCGCTTGGTACTTACTTGTCCTTCCTCCACTGTGAAGTTGTACAGTTACATCGCATCATCTAGAGCGGGAATGCACATATATTGTAAGCGGTACTATTGCTTTATACGAAGGTGATGCATATCCGATGGATTAGGACTGGAGCATCACTCGGCTTGTAAGGATCATCCATTGCTTTACTGTCCATAGTCACACCGCGGCCATCATCACTGGCAGCTTCGGAGGGATAGATCCGAAAAGGTTCATTTTGCAGCGAGTCGCTTTCCATCCACCCACTTTGAAGGTCGTTCCAGTTTGCTGATTTCTCGGAATAGCCGCAGGTTACCACTTTGTTGTAGACCTTGCCCTATCTTGTCGCACATACAGTTCTTGTCACTTCGATATCTTGATTGCCCATATCTATGCATTGAAGTAATCGTCAAGCCAGGTCAAAACCGCACTTCAGGCACACATTGAAGCAATTTCGTCTTGAAAAATCTAATTCTTGACGTCTGGAGTGGATATACTTGATGACCTTGGTCAAATCCTTCTGGCATTGAGCACATCTTGAGGAATAGGAGACTGTCATATCCACGTTTCACTATCAGGTCTTGTGGAAGGCCAGCAACGACCTGAAGAAGCTTGATGGTTAATCCAATCAGCACCATCCATGAAGAACGCAAGAATGAGTGTGATTGTACGATATCAATCCAGTGACCAGTATGCAAAAGGGGGGAATACAACCAAGCGGAAACAAAGCGAAGGCGAAAGATGCTGTATGTTACATAGAATGTTGGAAGATCAGTAGAAGAAGATTTATGAGAGACAAATATTGGATCCGAAGATATTGCTTATGAGAGATTACCTGTGACAAAGCTATGGATCGGGAACAGAGAGTCGGGCGACAACCCTGATATAAGTTGACGGAATTGCCTTGGCTTCGTCGAACGACCGTATGGTCGGTACAATGCCATGAGGAGAAGCTTTAGCATTGATGCTACAGAGCTCTCTGAAGGCAACTTCAAAACCGAAACGAGGATTGAGCTGATAGGCGTAAGATGCCTTAATCTCGTCGACGTTCTGGAAGAAGAAGACATCCTCGACCTGACAATTATACAGCTCATAGACATGCACCTTGGAGTCAGGTTTACGTTGGGTCTTTTTGGATTTAGACGTCGACTTCTTATCCGGTGACGCAGACTCCCGTACCAGTTTCGCTATGACCGTTTTATAAGCATTGTGAGCCTTATCAACGCAATCTCGGATGCGTTTAAGCTCATCGTAAAGGGTGGTGCGAGTGAGGTCATTAGACTTGTCGTAGAGCTGCTTGGCTCTGTCTGCAGCATGCTCGTAAGGCTCTAGAAGAATCTTTTCTCTGGAGACTCTGGTTGCTCCATCCAATTCATCGTATTCGTGGAGAAGTTCATCTCCAGCAGCCTTCCCAGCACGCTGCAATGTGTGGAAGATGTAAGGCTTTTCCCTAGGCGACAATTGGGACTCCGGGATGGTTTTGCCGAACTGCCTTTGATCCTGCTCAAAGATGCCGGGCTTGAGGCGATCGCCAGTCTTACTTGAATCGAGGAGTGCGTTGAAACTAGTTTTGACAGTGAGAAGGTTCTGATGAGATAAGTAATGAATTAAGCTCTCACATGTACGCAAGACGTTCCGAATGTGGGTCTTCGTAGCCATGCTTCCAAATTGAATATTCTTGCCAATTCGAATAGAGCCCGAATTTTGTATCGTCAATGTCGAACATTAAAATATCTGCGAAAGCCTTTTGCGCATCCTTGGGAGCCAGAGTGGAAACGCGCTCGGCAAACTGCCTGACCCGCTCGGGACGTTCCTGGAAGTTGTCTTCCTTAAAATTGGAGGGGATAGGCTTCACCGGTTTGTTCTTGAAGTGCTCTATAAGGCTCCTCAAAAACAGGATAAATACCTTATCTAGAAAAAAACAAGTTCACAGGCCTGGAAAGGAGGGAAAATTATCCTTACCACCGTCATAATCTATTCAATCTCATTAGTTAGTGGTCATGAAGGCTCAACAAAGATGAGTGATATTCACCGCCGCCTGAGAGCATGCTGGCAAAGCTTTTTTCGCCCTTTGTGGAGACAATGAGTACATCCATCCATCGAGAGAGCTCTGGCTGATCTACAGCCATGACCTACATGAAAAGTATATTGTGATGAATTCGCAGAGACCCGGCAAGAGGACGGACACCTACCTTTTGGATATCTGAGGCGAGGCGAACCGGATACCTGTATTTGACTGAACGACCGATGAATGGGGCAGCCCACGATAGCAACCTTACCTCCCGAGCTACATGGGAAAATCAATCACGATATAAGATTGAGGGAACAGTTTGACATACAAGAACATTCCCAGTCAGTACGCTGAAGACATCCTGCGTTTCTGAATTGATAATTGGGACGGATGAGCGATAATAGACTTCTCCCTCTTTCAGAACACCGAGGGGATCTAGTTGGTTTAGTGGTGATATCTGCAGCGAAGGACGACTAACTGACCAGGAACGATGAAAGCGCTGGCGGACTCTGGCAGAGGAATTGAAAATTTGTCAACGACAGATTCAATCGTCACTTTAACGAGATTTCGAATCTTTTCCTTAAGAAGAGTCGAATCGTTCGGACGGAACCCCGCTTGTAGCAATTCCATGACATACTCGGAGAGCGACGACGGCACTGGCCCAAATACCACTTGAGGTAGACCATCAAGAAAAAAAGTAACATTTAGACATACCACCACCACTGGCGTGTCCTGCACAGAGGTCAGTAGACCTTTCACTTTCTGCGGGAGGAGCATCCTCGTTTTTTTCAATATCGACTTCCTCCCCTCTCCAATCTTGGCCGCCTACTCCCAGTGCGCGACTCATACTTGCAGTCACTCTCGTCAATCTTGTCCTCGAGACGCTACCAAGTCGATTGACAACGCTCCACAGAATCTCCATCGCCTTAGGACCCTGCCATTTCATCAACGGTCTCACTTCCTCGATCAGGGCTTTTTTTATCATCTCAATCAGCGTAGCATCAGGAACACCGTTCTCTGACAAGTTAATGATACTCTGCTTCGAAAGACTGGCCGAAGATGTAGGATTCGAGACTGAGAGCAAATCAAAAATCAGGTGGGAACGATCCACAGGAAGCTGGTAGTGAATCTTTCGCTGTGAGGGGCGGATCCAGATTTTTGGTTCAGGACTTTTATCCGTAGGATGTAGGATCCAAAGGCCTTTCGCTCCGTATACACGACCTTGGATAGCGACGGGGTAACCCAGGTAATTCAGGATACGTGCAATGATTTTCAACGCGGCTTCATTGATGAAGCCACATCCATCTGTTTTGGTGTACTCAGCGGGAGGTTTTCCGGGACCAAGCCAGGTGTCGGCTTGGTAAACACGTAAGTCGTGTGATACTCAAATCGAAGCAAGATGAACCTCACTTAGATCTTCGATTTCGGTAATGATGTTGCCTGGCTTGAATTCAAGGACTGGTATCGAAGTCGAGAATGCTAAAGCAAAACGCGTGGCATATTTCGTCATTGGCTTGAGGACATAAATAAAGATCCAAGAGGTTCGAAATTCAACACACCTGATTTGTGTTGAGATGTAAAGGGTTGTGCCAATTGATGATCTCCTTAAACGACCGTCGGAACCGATCACCAGCCCAATCAGCCGGTCGTCGTTCATAATTCTCATTCGTCTCAACAAGATACACCGCATGATCCTTCGCAAAAAATGGCACAAAAACGCGGCCACAGAGTATGAATTTGTGTCGCATGAATTCCTTGAGCTGCTTGTTCTCTTTATAAATCAATTCCGTTGGTATCTTGAGCTGGAGAATCCTCCGAGAGCCGACAAATCGTGCAAGGCGATAGGATCGTTTGTTCTCCATTGGTTCAAGCCGAATTCGGTATTTGCCTTTGTCACCAACGAGTTTTGCGGCCTGTTGAATCTTGCCTCCATACCAGTTGTTCTCGCTGCCCTCAAAGCCGATCGGACCCAGAGCTCGTCCTAAATTCTCTAGGATAGCATCCTGCTCGCGATCGAGCTCTTCCCTATTGATGCAGGCGTCAGCGAGAGCAAGGAGCAAGATAGAGAAGGAATGCATACCATACATAATGGCCAGGTATTCTCGGAGGCCGAGTTCTATCTTGAATTATATCTCTCACTTTCCACGCCGTTTCGTTGTTGGAGCCATGAAGTCGTGGAATCTTCGCCTTAACGTCGTCCCACGACCAGTTTCCTTCTGTAATTCCGCGGGCAATCTCATATTGGACTCCCCATGAAATCTGATGTCTGTCCATGACATCCACAATCTCCTTATCATGAGCAATGATATGTCGGTCCAGATCTTGACCAAGTGGACTAGCAAAAAAACTCTTGAGGGCCGCATCATCGTCAGGAGGTGTAGGCGCCAGGGTAAATGGTTGGGTTACGGATGTGCCCCATTCATTGCTTCGATGTGATGAAGACTGAGTCAGTACATCCGGGTTAAAGACATCCTTGACTACGACAGGTTTCGTATTTGCAGATGATGATAGGCCATCACTGGAAGGAGGCAGCTTCGAAAGCTTGCGGTATTTCAAGGGAGAACTGCCTGAGCATCCGGCGGTAGGTGACTTAAAAGAAGAAAAAGACTCAATCCTTTCCCAATCAGACCCGAGGGATGATAGGGAGTTCTGTGTTGTTAGAGGTGAGGGACCGAGTGAAGATACTGTTTCAGTGTCAGTAAGGACTGTTCTGCACCGTCAAATTGATATACCATATACTAATGAGTCGAACTTACGCAATTCAACTGGTAATTTCATTAGTCGACGTCACAAAACAGGGATACGAGGGGAAAAAGACATACCCTCCATACTCTCTTCGTCAGAATCACCCACCAAAACCATTGGGCGCGGTTTCTACAGGAATAAGATTACTCAATTAATCGACCGTCTTACTCTCGATCACTCACTTTTTTCTTTGAAGGACTGGTCGATCCTTCATACGAGAGTTTCTTTGGGGTTATGGGTGGGACGGAAGCTAATGGACAGGGTCAACATCTGAGTCGAGATTAGATATGAATAACTGAAGCGCCTACATTCGAGGCCTAACGAGTCAAAAGCCCTGCGGACAGCGCTTGAGCGACTCGTTGGCGTGTGCGACTCAGCGCCGCGCTTCTTGCATGGCGTTCTTAATTCTTCAGGAGGCCAAGACGTTGTGGATGATACTACGCCAGCGTAGATGAGACAGACCCAAATTCGAGGTGGAAGGTCAACATACACCTGACGGTCGTATTCAGCGATCTCGGTCTGCTTGAGCGGGGAACAGATGTTTTGGATTTGCAGCTAGAGAAGGAGCTTGTGGGCGGCTTTGTTGCCTTCACCGGTGAATGTTTCACTTCTGATCCTCCATTTAAATTTATTAACTAGAGGTGAGTTGGAGGGCAGAGCCTACCGATTGCGTCACAAGCCTTCTCTACTTCTTCGTCTATCTCAGAGAGATAGCCATCGTAGTCACCCTTTGGACGGCGCGTCAATCAGATATCATGATGATCATGATGTAGGAACTGACACTCACTTGTTGAGATACCATGGCGGGTGAATTCAGGCGAAGATGAATAAAGAAAGATGAGGACGTATGCAGAGCGTATATAGAGCAAGATCTATAAACTGATATCGATTCGTAGAGATATGTGGGATTCCATGGGCGTACTTAAGACGGCCGATGAACAAGCGCCTTTACGACAATGTTCGGAAAGGGCCTGGACAGGGTTTGATTTTCGGCCACGTGACGTTCGCCCCTGATCGTGACAGTGTGACAACACGCGTCTGCCGGTTAGAACACGTCCGTCAAAGGGATTTGAAGACGCTTGATATGCCGCCGAGAAGGTCATCACGCTCGACCAGAGCTTCTGTAGAACCAACAGAAGCTCCTGCACTTCCATTGAAGCGAAAGAGGGGCCCAACCGTCGATTCAGACGCCGAACTGAAGTCGGAAGTCGCGAAACCTCCATCTAGAGCGCGAAGATCAACATCAGCGCAAGCCATAACTGTTATAGAGAGGCGTCGTCCATCAACGCGGTCTGGAGGATCACTACCTGACGTGGCTGAATCAGACAATGAAGAGGAAGTTCAATCTGCGCCGCCGGTGAAAAAGGCTCGCCCGTCATTGGAGGCTCAAGAGGAAGAGAATAGCAAACTTGAGGAGGAGAAACCGAGGGCGCGTCGAACAGCATCTTCAGCGAAGCGGGGCAAACCACTCTCGGCTGGTGGCAAGCCTCCTTCCTCGACTCGTTCACGCCAATCGTCGCGTGTTGCACCTGCACCTGTTCTTGAAGAAGAGGGTGATGAGAGGGAGGATAAGGAAGAGGAAGATGTGAAGCCCGAGATCGAGGATAATGATGCTATGCAAACATCAGACGACGAACCTCGACCCAAATCTAAAGCGAGGAAGACTGTGGCTTCTAGGAAAGCAGTTCAACCATCCAAGTCTCGCAAGGTTGCGTCCAGGATAGTTGAATCCGATGAGGAGGGTGTAAGTGTCAATAAACAGCCACAACCGGCGTCGAACGCAGAGGAGCAAGCTTCTGGTCAAGCAGAAAACGGCACGATTAAGGCGCAACCAGATGCTTCAACACAGGAAGAGGAAGAAGAGGAGACCTCCTTATTCGATCCTCCTCCCATGCCACGTCCCTCTAGTCTACCGCAAACCATGCCCGAAGAGCCAGCTGGAACTAGATCTCGTCTAGTCATCTATAAAATGGCTCTTGTGAATTTTAAGAGCTATGCTGGGCGACAAGAGATAGGACCGTTCCACAAGGTAAGTGTCTTGCGCGTGATGATCATCCTTTCTTCTGACATGTCTACGCTTAGTCTTTCTCTTCCATCGTCGGTCCCAACGGCTCCGGAAAGTCTAACACCATTGACGCTCTGCTCTTTGTCTTCGGCTATCGTGCTTCAAAGATGCGCCAAGGAAAACTTTCCGAACTTATCCACAACTCGGCGAGATATCCAAACCTTGATGAGTGCAGCGTTGAAGTTCATTTCCGCGAGATCATTGACTTGGTACGTGAACCTGACCTTGAGTCTTTATCAATGCATTGACATGCTTCTTAATTAGCCCGGCCCAGATGACTTCGAAGTCGTCCCTGGATCCCAGCTCGTTGTCACCCGTCAGGCTTCCAAAAATAATTCTAGCAGATACACGATCAATGGAAAGTCGAGTACATATACCGAAGTTCAGACACTGCTCAAGGGACGTGGAATTGATCTGGACCACAACCGCTTCCTTATCCTCCAAGTACGCTTGTCTCCTCAGTTTTCGGTCACAACTGATCACCCATGTTGCAGGGCGAAGTCGAGTCAATCGCGCAAATGAAACCTAAGGCCACTAACGAACACGAAGACGGGCTTCTCGAGTATTTGGAAGACATTATTGGTACATCAAGATTTAAACAACCTATCGACGAGTCCCTTGTAGAGATGGAACGCCTGCAAGAGGAGCGTATGGTGAAGCTTAATCGCCTTCGAATCGTCGAGAAGGAGAAAGCGGCACTGGAGGCTCAGAAAAAAGAAGCAGAGGATTTCCTTAGGCTGAAGAATGAGCTTGTTCGTGCCAAGTCTCGTCTCTGGCAGTGGATCCTGTGGAAGTGTTTCAACAATGAGGCGGAGTTTGACAAGAACATTGTGAGTTGCTCCGATGGACAAATGTTCACCTGAATGTTCACGCTTAAATGACAGGCTAAATTGACGAAAGAGTTAGGGGAAGAGACTCAACGCCATCAAGATGACATAGATCATCTCGAGCAACTTCAAAACCACTACAAGGATCGCGAGGCCGTATATGCTGTAAGTTGCTAATTTTTGTGTGCGATTCGACAATCAATACGGACACCGTACAGGAAGTTGCCGCTGCTGCTACGGTGGCGGCTCAAGAACTTGCAACGCGCGAGAAGGAAGAAGTCGGACTTCAAGAACGTCGAAAGCACGCAGCAAGCAAGGCGAAGAAACTGAAGAAGGCGCTTCAAGATGTCAGTGATGACGACAATTCTTGTATCTTTAAAATGTCACTGATTCCGTTTGGATTAGGATACAAACGCAAAAACAAAAGCAGTCCGTGACGTGGAAGATAACACGGAGAAAATCGAGCGCGAGAAGAAAAAGGTTGACGATTACGAAGCTCAGTTGGTTGAAGAGGAGAAAGTTTTGGAGAGCATTCGAGACAGTCTTAGGGGTAAGCCTTTTTTTTTTGGCTCAGTAATTTTATCGACGTTGCCATCCAGATAAGACGCAAGTGTTTCATGATCAAATCGAGATCAAGCAGAAGGATCTTCAGCCGTGGACGGCGAAGATCAACGCGAAACAAGCTGAGATTGACGTCGCCTCTGGTGAACGAGATGCACTTGTAAAGAAGGCTGAGGCACTTGAAGTCGCTCGGACAGAGGCACAGGAAACTTTGCAGAGTTTGAACAGCGATCACATTGTCAAAGTGAGTTCGCTGTTGTTCTTCCAGGCTCTGCTGATGGACTGGTGTGGATAGGTTCGTGAATACGAGAAACTCAAAGATTCCAAGGCCAATCTTCAGCGTGACCTTCAGGCAGCTGAACGCAAGGCTCAGGTAATTATTATCCATCAATATGAAAACCGAAACCACTCTGTGCTCACCCAATCGGGCCAGGAATCTCAACGTAACGCTGACGAATGGAGGAAAAAAGCCAGTTCTTCGCGTCAGAAGATCGACGAAGCAAAGGCGTCCCAGGCTGATAACCGCTCGCGAAACAGTGTTTTGGAGTCCTTGACTCGTCTTCAAGAAGCTGGTCGTGTGTCTGGCTTCCATGTAAGTCAAGTATGAACTCTTTGCTGTTATTTCCAGGTTGACATCATTAAGGGTCGTCTGGGGAGTCTTGGTACGATTCCGGACAAGTACGACATCGCAGTCTCCACTGCTGCTCCAGCTCTGCACTACATGATCGTCGATCGAGTTGAACAGGGTCAAACATGTATTGAGTATCTCCGTAGTCAGAACATCGGTCGTGCCTCCTTCATGGTGCTTGAAAAACTCACGAACACACATGGCATGGCGAAGATCGCAACTCCAGAAGATGTTCCAAGACTATTTGACCTCATTCAACCTAAAGATCCCAAATTTGCTTCTGCATTTTTCAAAGCGGTTGGTAACACGCTCGTTGCGGAGGATATGGACCAAGCGAATCGTATTGCCTACGGTCCTCAGCGGTGGAAGGTCGTCACGCTCTCTGGACAGCTCATTGAGACTTCGGGTACGATGTCTGGAGGTGGAAGCCAACCCGCGCGTGGTGCGATGAGCTCGAAGCTTGCATCGGACGCTGTAAGCCCGCAGCTGCTCAGGAAGTACGAACAGGAAAGTCAAGGTGCTGCACAGCATCTTGATCAGGCCTTGAAGGAACTTAAAATTGCTGAGGAGGAATTAGAGCGGCTTAAGGACTCGGGCCCTCAAATCAATATCGCATTCCAGAAGCTGGGGCTTGATATCGAGAACTCAAAACGCAGGATTGCTGAAGCTGAGAAACGGGTTCAAGATGTCAAGTACATGTTTTATTTTCCAGAGTGTTCGCATTTGGCTCACTTATGAATAGTGCTCGAGCTGGACCTAACGAAGTCGATTTATCCCGTATGAAAGCCCTCCAAGGCGAGATTGTGTCTTCAACCAGTAAATTGGAGCAGCTCAAAGCCAGATCTGCCGAAGTCGAGGAAGCAATCAAGGATCTCGAACAAAAGATTCTCGACATCGGAGGTTCACGCCTGCTGAAGCAAAAGTCCACAGTCGAGGGTATCAAACTCCACATTAATCTTGCGAACGATGAGATCACCAAGGCCGAAGTCACGAAAGCCAAGGCGGCGAAGGATTTGACAAGGTATGACACAGCGATCCAGAGTAATACCGCTGGTTTCCAAGAGGCCGAGGCTGAGTTGGAAGAACTTGACGGTACTCTTGAGGAGTTGAGGACCTATGTAACTCAACTGCGTGCCAAGGTCGAAGATGCGCAAGAGGCAGCGAATAGCTCTAAAGAGGATCTTGATAACCTCAAGGCAGAAGTTGATGCCAAAGATCAGGAGATCGCGGAGTTCAGGAAGAAAGAGGTTGGTTTTTTTACATCCTTCGATTCTGAGGAAGGCTGATTGCACATCTGTAGTTGGAAATTAAACAGCAACTCGGCGATGTCGAGAAGGAGAAGGCGGAGAACTACAAGACGATCGACCATTGGCGCACTGAACATGACAAGCTTCGGCTTGAAGAGATTGAGTAAGGACCATGATCACATTACATAGTGCTTAGAAGATCCCTCCTGACGTTGGCACCAGTGATGACGACGAGGATGAAGATGACGAGGCGGAGACTCCGAATGCTTCCAATGCCGCTGGGCACCTTGAACTTGAGGCACAGAGTCAAGATGGAGTCAAACGCGAGCCAGAAGAATCTCGTCTTACCAAACCAAAGACCGAGGACAAGGTGTCGTCTCAAGAACTCTATGTGTACCGACCCGAAGAACTCGCGCGTCTCAAGAAACGGGATTTGGTGGTGGACGAACAGGTGCTCGACGGTACGTATCATTCTACTTTGAATCAGATATATTCCTCTATCCCGATAATTATAGAAAGGGTCAAGAATGCAAAGCCCGACTTGAGTGTCCTCAAGGAATACCGGAAGCGTGAAGAAGAGTTCCTGAACCGTGCCAAGGACCTCGACAACGTCACCGCCGAACGTGATGCTCAGAAACAGAAGTATGATGGTCTCAGGAAACAACGCCTAGACGAGTTCATGTCTGGCTTTAACCTGATTTCGCTCAAACTTAAAGAGATGTACCAGGTGTGTGACCTTTTTGTTACATCTTCATGAGTCACTCAACTCCCTCTTAGATGATTACTCTGGGCGGAAATGCTGAGTTAGAGCTCGTAGACAGCATGGACCCTTTCTCTGAGGGGATCATTTTCAGTGTCATGCCTCCAAAGAAGAGTTGGAAGAATATTTCGAACTTATCTGGAGGCGAAAAGGTGAGTAGTGCCGGAGCCTACGAAGAGTAGCTGAACACCTGAAAACAGACCTTGAGTTCTCTTGCCCTTGTCTTTGCTCTTCATGTCTTTAAGGTAGATAATCATTATGAATTATTCCTGCGAATCTAAAAACGTCTTTCAAGCCCACACCTCTCTACTTTATGGACGAAATTGATGCTGCGCTTGACTTTCGCAATGTCTCTATTGTCGCGAACTACATCAAAGATCGGACGAAGAACGCGCAATTCATCATCATATCCCTCCGGTGCGTCTTTATCGCTTCGAGGTAGTTTCTGACGCTGATGACGAACAGCAATGACATGTTCGAACTCAGCCATCGGCTGATTGGTATTTACAAGACTGCCAACGCCACTCGTAGTATGTATCTTTCTTTCAATACCTTTTGATGAACGCTGATCTTGTAGGCATCTCAATTGACAATCATGTTCTAATCGCGCCTCCGACAAGGGCGTAGTTCGTTTGTATCTCAACTACGACTCCTTTTGTTTTTGTTTGATTTATTGAAGCCGAGGGTGACAGTGCTACCCAGATCGTTGTCTTCGTACATGGATAGATAGTTCCTTTGTGCCGTTTATGATTTGCCGCTTTGTAATACGTATCCAGTCATGGTCCTGGACAGTCGTCAAAAGTATCAAGAAATCGTGCGTCTCGACCTCGGCTATTCTCGCATCTTTAAGTACGAAGATTGTGAATAAATCCCATTGCCACCAGACGAAGTCATTATATGTCACAGCAAGTTCTACGCGGAGAAGATAAGATAGACAAACGCACGTAGCTTACAGTAATCCAGATAAAGGAATGAAAAAGGGCTCACATAACACACCCGTATACCATAAATTGAACCCACAGAATACCCGTGAAAAGTGCCGGGGTTTACTCAGGAGGGCCGATATCCTTCCCTCCGCCGTCGCCGCGAGCGGCGTCGATAATATAGTGAGAGGTGTAGGTAGAAACAAATAGATACCCTGCGTCGCGTCAACACAGAGTACCGTAGTCATTCGAGAATTTGCCTCTGATACTGACAAATGCTCAACTAGAGAGAAGTCGTCGGAATGAAATTTTCATGAAAACAAACCTGCGCCTCTCCCTAGGTCTGGGTAGTTCATGTAATTGCCGCGACTATCAGACAAGATGGTATATGCCGCCAGGCGTGCTTCGAGGTTTGAAGGAGGAGTCGATTCGAGAATCCCAAGCTTTGTTCCAAATTAAGCCGAAAATGAATCGAAAACCTCATCTCTTCCACTAGTTGCTTGTTCATTCTCGGAATCTCAGAAGGAAATGCACGCATAGGACCACGACACATGACGTATTGTGTTGGGTACCAAAAATCTGTCCATAAAGTAATTCGCGCAATGCATACCAGCTGCCAGTTCTATCTATACTGCTTCGTAACATGAGTTCAAGTTGTACATATGTAGTACAAAGAGCCAAAGCTTGATGACGAAGTTGATCGGAAATAGGAAATTCTCGTTACCTTGACAATCCCTTGTCAAGCTTAAGGAATTCGTACTTGAGTTCTTGTTCAACTTTAGTACTCAGGACAACAACACTCGTGCCTATAAAGTCCCCAAGTAGCAATGAGACGGGTTAGTTCTCTAACGTCTTCTCCTTACCAACCACTCAGGAATTTTACTGCTAGGCTTCTTTGTCTTTCGAAAATGAGGATGTTTCGCTTCTTCACCTGGTCAAACCCGACCTCTGCTGCAGCAACCATCCCTCTGGATATTTTCGTAGACAACATCAGTCCCTATCTTCAGCTCGAGGATATTTTCGCTCTACGAAGAGTAGGTTCGACTTTTCATCGTTCTCTACAAGATTGACATCAATCATCCAGGTCAACAAATACTATTTTCACCTCACCCACGAACCCTTGATATGGAAACGTTTCCTACGAGAACTCAGAGTCCCTCTTCCCCCAATCCGTCCAACATTGAGTTACTCGCTTCAACGCTCGAATCACGAATTTGAACAGCTTGTTTCACGAGCTATTTCGATGGAGGACAATTGGCGCAAGAGAATGCCTACTCTCGTCTCGACGATGTCTATCGATGCAAACTTTGAAGTGCTTGAAATGACGATTCTTCCTGGTGGTAAATATCTCGTTGCATCAATCAGGGATGAGTATCGTTTCTTCGTCGCATTGTACCATCTCGATCATCCAAATGGACCTCATATATTGGCCAGATGTCCAATTTCAACGAAAGCTTACCAGCTTCAGGCCAAATATATGACTTACAAAAATAAGCCTGTAGTTATGATCGCTCATCTCTGCCGGGTCCTTGACAAGGGCGGGCCAATAAAGTGAGTAGTCTACACCGCAGCCTGAAATCTTCTCGTGTTCAAATTAGGCTTCCCATTGTAGTGTCGATCCGGCAAAGTTTGCTAGCAGCGCTGCTATTGATCCACCTGCTTCAATGTCACATATCTTGCATTGTTTTTACGTGGATCTGGACACGCTCGAGCTTTTAGCAAGTGTCCATCGGGATCCTACTGACTTGGAAGCAACAAAGCACAAGTTGTTGTCCTCAGACTGTCGATATAAGCCTTTCACACAGACGGTGCGAATGCCGTTGAGGACGCCTAGTACACAACTATCATTATACAGTCGATCGGGCGTTCCGCACGCAAGTGTTGTTCAGGAAGCTTTCCAGAACGATGATTATCTCCTCATCGTGAACCTAGAGCATCCTCAACAACCATCCATTCTACTCTGCCTACCCTATACCTATCCACGTGGTCCAAACGTGCCCCGGAATCTTCGTCCGACTATGGTGTGTGTCAGGGTACATACTCTCTCCGCGCATAGACCGATCTACTAATAGAAACAACGGATCAAAGCTGTTCGTCATATCCCCGAACAGGATCAAGTGCTCATCTGGCGCGAGATTGATGTCGGTCAAGGATTAGACTCAGATCCCCATCGTTTAGTTCAAAAGCATGCCCATGGTATAGAAATGATGGATATGCCGAAGGATATTATCGAAGGAGGACTCAAAGCCGCAGTTCCCAAGGAAGGTTGGCTAATTTTGTCAGCAGGTGAAGTTCGAGTTGTTCACATGACGGATGATATTTGGCCTTCGGACGGTCAGAGTGACTTCACTCTCCAAGCATCTGATCAACCCTTGCCCCCGATTTCTGTCTTTGCCGAAATGACGTCACCTCGATGTGTTGAGCATTGGCACATATGGCCAGTAGAAGTGCCAAGTCTGACAGCCAAGTCAAGGTATATATATCGTCTCCGTGCCGACACTGTCACGAAACAGACTAGACACGATGCCAATCCATATACTGGGCACATTCTTCCTGGAGTGTTCCGCTCCCTCGTCTTTACAACCGAAAAGTTCGACCGGACCGCTACACCTTCCATGATATCTCTACGTCGATACATTAGCCCCGAATTCAAGTTCACAATCAAAGGGTTACCTGCAGAGCGCGTGCAGCGCCAGTCAACTGTAGAAAGGAACAACTACCAGAGGATGCCAATGAATGTTTACAGTCAGCTCGGTATCGCGCCGGAGGTTATCACTCGGTACTCGGTCCACGGTCTCGGTGCGATCGCCTGGGACCAGACTATTGGAAGAGTCTGTTTGACGACTGGGGGTGGAAGTCTGATCGAAGTCCTCGATTTCTCAAATGCGGAGCTGCCTGCCGAGAGATTTTTTGATTGGAAAACGACAAATCCTGGGGGCTTCGAACACGTGGATGACGAGGAGGAGAATGAATTTATTGTTGATCGCAAGGCTCGGATAAACAAGTATACGCGGGGTACAGGTGGCGATAAAGACATGAATATGGATGTGGACTTTGATCCCATCGCTAAGTACTTTTCTGAACTTCATTGACTTTTGTGATTGTCAACCAAGATTAGTATAGCTTCTGCTAGATTTGAAAAGTTATGGGCTCAACCACGTCATACAGGATTTTGTATCCTCTGATGATGATGTCTAAATACGAAGCATTTGCAGTCCTAAGACTAAACAAGGTCGTTCTCATTGCAGCCAACCCCTGGCATATCTCGTGTACTCTAAAACGAACTGACCTGCTCTTCCTCCGCGTAGGCGGCGAGGGGGCATCCCCCGAACCTCGTAGCTGGAATAGCCCCGTAGACCGTGCATCATGGCACTATGTGCCGGACACGTTTATCTTGATACGAAGAAAGAAAGAAAGAAAAAGAACAAGCGCCCGCAGAGACCGACTGGATATCAGCGAAAGTACCATGCATGTCAGTGCAAGAGATCAATTAACTTGACGGGCCAGTATGTTGACAAACGCAGGTCTGACAGATACACCGATTCATAATTCCATGGTCAATGACAACAAGGACTTGGTAGTCGCCGTGACACTGGGTAGTTACGGATGGCAGGATAGACTGTGTCCCTGCTGCGAACACCAGAAAGTCAAAGTTGAATGCGGCGGTCCTGGACAGGTAACTCTTGTGGGAGGACTTCACGGTGGGCCAAAAGGCTTCTGGGAGAGTTTGGCGGCTAGAGTGAGAGGGAGTAGGAGGAGGAGAGCTAAAACTGCAGCTCTGCCGTCTTCCGCTATTTTCAGCCCTATGGTGGCATAATATAGTTATAGGACACACTGATATCAGTCTATATATTGATTCATGCACTCAAGACCAAGGCAGACCAATGCATCGCATCCCTGTCGGTAACAATTTAGATATCAAAACCTTATTGTTCGAGTGATGGTCTCGTATCATCCATATCCTTTCAAGTAGACTCATGATAAATATGCAGCCTCTTGCCCAGAATTGCTTCGAGGCTGAATGAGCAAGTGTGAAGTATTGAGAAAACTTCTACAAAGTCACTTTGTTTACAAAAGGAACGACTCGGATATAAGAACTTGATGGACCGAGGACCTTATTTTCTTCAGCCGTCAATGTGACACTTGCGAAACGGACTCGAAGGTTTATTATTGAAGACAAGTCCTAGAGCGCCTAGAAGGCTGCGTTATTGTTGGGTACCAAAATCTTCCTGTAATAGCTAAAAGAATTTGCGCAATTCATATTCATACTGCCACCAGTACATCTACTAACGGTCAAGTCCATATGTAGTCGTTACAAAGCCAAACAAAATACTTCGAATGACGTTGATAGCAAATCCTTTACCTTGGCAATTCTTGTCAAGCTTAAGAATTCTTGTTTATAATTTAGTGCTCAGCACATGTACAATAACCCCCGTGCATGCCTATAAAGTCCTCAAGGAATAAGACCGGTGAGTTCTATAACATCTCATTACTACCGACCCAGTAACATCACTATTAGGCTTCTTGATCTATCAAAATTGGTCTCGGAAGGAGATTTTACCATGACATGCCGGCGGACCTGTGCTGCAGCAAGGATCTCTTTGGATATTTTCTGGATAACATCATGGTTGAGGATACTCGAATACGGTCATAATATTACGTAATTTTTTAGCTACTTCGTTAAACTTTTTCACCATACCTCAGTGCTTTATCGTTCACTGAGGTGTAAGTACATATCTTTATTATGGCACTGTTAGCTCGTTCTCACATATATTAGTATCTACCTCTGTTCACAGGTATATACACAATGTATCAGTGCTTTATCGTTCACTGAGGTTATCTACCTCTGTTCACAGTTCACAGTTCCCTCAATTAATCGTCACTCTGTTCCTTCCGTAACCGGTCCCTGCTCAACACATCAGTCCTTACCTACAGTTCGAGGATATTATCGCTCTACGAAGGGTAGGTCCTACTTTTCATTGTTCTCTACAAGATTACAAGATTGACACAGCTAATACAGGTCAACAAATACTATTTTCGCCTCACCCACGAACCCTCAATATGGAAACGTTTCTTGGTGCAAACTCACAGTCCAGCTTCTCCCAATTCGCCCAACATCAAGTCATTCGCTTCAAAGCTCGAGCCAAGAATTCGAACAGATTGTTTCACGAGCTATTAAAATGGAGGACAATTGGAGCAGGGAAATGCCTACTCTCTTCTCGAGAATGTCTATCAACGTGAACTCTGAAGTTGCTTGAAATGATCTGCCGACCCCGAACTTATCCACATTACCTTCCCGTGGTTCTTAATCCGACTATGGTGTGTCAGGTTTAGGTACTCTGTCCGCATCACCGAAGTATTTATTTATAACGAATGTTCGTCATCTCCCCGAACAGAATCAATTACTCATCTGGCGCACGATTGTCGTCGGTCAAGGGTTCGACTATGATCTACCCGAACCTCATGAAAAGTTAGACTCCGAACCCGATCGTTTTGTTGAAAGGCATGCCCATGGTATAGAAATAATGAATATGCAGGTGAAAGGAAGATTCAGCAAAGCGGCTCCCATGAACGGTTGGCTAGTTTTGTCAGCAGGTGAGGTTCACATTGCGGATGATATTTGGCCTTCGGACGGTCAGGGTGACTTCACTCGTCAAGCTTCTCGTCAACGAAAGCCCCTGCTCTCTATCTATGCCGAAATGAAATCACCTCGATGTGTTGAGCATTGGCACATATGGCCAACGAGATCGCCGACAGTCAAATCGGGGTACGTCTATCGTCTCCGTGTGGACACGGTCGCGTACCAGACTAGACACGATGCGAACCCATACATTGGGCACATTCTCCCTGGGGTTTTATCGAGCCGTCGTCTACACAACTGAAACGCTCGACCGGACCGCTAAGCCTTCCCGACATCTATACGTCGATACATTACCTCCGGACGTCAGTGGACAAGGTACAAACGTTCTACAGCGCGCGTACATCGCGAGTCAACTGTCGAAAGGAACATGTACCCGGATTTACCAACAAATTTTATGCTCAGCTCGATGTTTCTTCGGGGTGGTATTTCGAGGGACATGAAGGCCATCCTTTCCTACTATTGCAACGGTCTTGGTGCCATCGCATGCAGAGTATTAGGAGAGTCTGTATGTTGTCTAGTGGTGCACGTTCGATCGATGTCCTTGATTTTTCGCGTGCAGAGAGGCTTGTCAAGAGATTTACATAAACAAATCCTAGATACTTAGAACGAGTGGACGAGGAGGAGAATGAATTGATTGTTGATCGCGCGACTCCGACGGACAGGTATGAGTAGGGTACAAAGCGGAGATGAAGACATGTATATGGATGTGGACTGATGGATAAGTGTTTTTCTGAACCTTGGCTATTCCAGCTTTTGTAACTGTAGATAACAGGTTGAACTTACGTCAATTGAACCTATATGGATACCCATGACTTTTTAAACTTAGGGGTTAATAGTGTCCAAATACATTGCATCTTCAATGGTAAGGTTTTTTAGTCCTAACATGATTGAGAACGAGAATTCAATCCATGTTGCTCGTAGTAGGACAAAGGGATTTATCCCCCAAGAAACGTAAATTTTATCAGGAACTCGCATCACATTTCTGGACAACATATAACACCAAGATCGTCGTGACCGCGAGACTCTTAAGCTTCAAAAACCTGGATCCTTGTCCGAGTCTATCATTGGCTTCCATCTCTTCTGCTTCGGGACAATGAATATCGTCGACAGAGAGGCTTCGCACTCACCTATTAGAACAATGATCTCGTCCATGTGAGGTACCTCTGTGGGTACTGAGAATACCCATACCTAAAACGTTTGAGGTTTGATGACGTCCTCACAGAAGAAAAAGACAATACAGAATCATCCAATTCCCTCTAGCCGACTTGAACGACTGACCTCGTCATTTTAAATTCAACTAAATACTAGTGACGCGCTCTACCACTGAGCTAAGAGGGATACTGTCTAAGTGATGAAATTTGTTCCCACGACAACATATTTCGTAGGATTTCCCTGAACGGACTTAAAAAGATGCTATGGAAATTCTGCTACATGCTATGGATGGATGGCTCCAGAACCATTATTATCATTCAAAGTGCGATTTGTACAATAGGGCCAGGGCTAACTCTACTAAGTCGTATTAGGTTAAAGTATGTATGCCTGTACACTTTCCATCAACTCCGCCATTGTCCAAGAAAGCCCATACGCGTGAGTTGATTCGGGTATGCATCCCCTCAAATTCCCGGCACGCGTCTAGACAAAATAGCCTCTCCAGCCAAGAAAAGTTGATCCTCGCTCTTTCGCTCTCTACAACGTCAACCTCCCCATCTGACCCATAATCCCATCCATAGCATCCTTCACTTCCCTAAAGCGATGCACGCCGCACCTCCCACTCTCGATATGCTGACACAACGCACTCAGCGTCGTAAACCTCACTCTACACGTCGCCTGCGGGCATATGTAGATTTTATCTTGATGCCTTGGGCTCGCGAGATGCTGATTCAGCGCCGCGAGACTCTTGTACGTGCCATGGCATAGATAACACTCGTATGCGGAGCCGTTCCACGCGGCACCGGTGGCGTAGTATGTGGTTTCGGACCGGGAGTAGGGGGAGGAGGAGGTGAGGAGACGCGAGGGGTCAGTGATGAAGTTGTTGCGGTCCCATTCGCAGATTCTTTTATCGATGATGCGTCGCGTGAGGCCGGAGACGCAGGTGCCGGATTCGAGGTGGAGGAGCATGGACGAGATCGAGATGAATTTCTGGAGGCAACCTTCACCACGGCAGGGGATGTTGGGCGTGCGGTGGGTGTGGGAGTTTAGATGCTATGTGTGATTAGGCGGTTAATAAGAGGGGGATAAAGGGATGATGAAAAGAGAGAAAAACGTACAGCTTGGAGGTTACTCGCGCTTTGAAAAGGACGGTTGCAAGCAGTGCAGTAGTGATGCCGAGAAGACTGGCGGTAATGCTCATGAAGCCCCGTCTTGTTGACAAAGAACCTGTTGCAGTCGCGACACCAGTTGTGCACGTCATTATAATGCTTCTCAAGGTCATCGGTATCGTAAAAATGCTGATCGCAGCCGTGGCAGTAGTCATTGTCGGGACTCTGCACCCAGTGTTCTTTGAGTCCCGTCCGATTGGGGAAGTCGATGATGTAGTCGTCGCGGATGTTGTGCCAGGGGGAATTGTCGATGTGCCGTTGTAAAGCGGACCTGGAATTGAAAAATCTGTCACAGAGGTCGCAGTATGCCATTGAAGAGAAAGGAAAAAAGAGTTGTCTGAGCTTCAATTCAAGACTGAAGGTTTTATAGGCGAGGGTTATATAGGAGCCGGCGGATTGAAAGGACAAAAATTGACAAGGACAGCCGTAATTAAAAATATAAGTTTAGGGTAGGCCAAGTAAGCTTTTTGGGGGTTATTGCTAGTGAGAAGCGGCTCGTTTGTCGTACGGAAATCCACGCTAAAAGCTGCATAAGTAAGTCTCCTCCGAGTCAAGGTTTTCATTGTGAAAAGGACTGGTTACGGCGCCTATCAGACGCGATGGAAGCACATCAACAAGGGCCATCAAAATTGTCCAAACATAAACTCAAAGAGGTCACCTCAATTCAAGGAGGATTGGACCTAGACCGTTCTATGGAACATTTTCTTTAACGGCGCAGCTGCGAACGAACGTGGACAGTTTACAAACGTGACGAGAAATGCAACCGTTTCTGATTTACTCTCAACGTTTACAAACGTGACGAGAAATGCAGCGCCACTGATGAGGTCCTTATGACGCGACTGGTCTGAGTCACGCCGCGTTCCATATAAAGCCCCCTTCGTCTCTCCATTCCTTTCCTCAACCCACACTATGCGTCGCCCTACCAACTATCTTTCTCTCTCCCGCACCAAGTCTTCCGTCCCTTCCCAGCAGTCCCAGCCGCCGCCGCCGGGCACCCCCAACCTCAAAGAGTCCCGTGCGTTCGAGCACGACAGGAAGCAGCTCAAGAAGGCCGCTGCCCTCCTCGCTCGCAGAGTCCGTAAGGCCGAGGCGAAAATCAAGGCGCAGGGCCTTGCGAAGCCACAGCAGCAGCAGACGGTTCGTAGAAGCGTTGGGGAGGGAGTACGCGTGGACGACTCCGGGGAAGACGAGCTGAGGGTCGAAGAGAACGAGGTAGAGTGGGGCGAGGCCGGGTCACTTTCGTTATGTGTAGGAGTGAATGACGACGCACAACGGGGAGGGGGCATGTACACCCGTCGGGCCGAGGTTGCGCTGAGTGACTTGCTTATCGCGCGGAAGCCGCGTCATGGCCGGGGTAAGTCCGTCCCTCGCATCCGTTTCTAAACTTGTATCATCTTGTCTTGTATCATTCATTGCGCCTCCCTTATCTTGCGTCATTTACACATAATTTTCTTTGTTCTTTTTCCGTCCTTTTCACATGCTAATCTCCACACACAGAACAAGATTTTGAAGTTGTCCCCCCCATCCGCTCCGTTATCGTACTCGACGACATGTCCACACCAGAGCTCGATTTTGATGAGCCTTGGGAACATGTTTACGCCTCTGACACAGACGATGGCCACACTTACACCCAGCACCGCACCAAGCTTTCCTACGCCAAGATCGTTGCTCTAAGTTAATCATGAATTCGACCACCATAGATACCCGACTGCCGAATTGCCTACGTATGAATATGCGCCCCTCTTTGGCTTCCGTTTTCCCGTTCTTCCGTCTCTGCACCGTCTCAACTCGTTCCATCATGCCTACAAGCTCCTATTATGTCCAATCATCAACTCCTAAAGATACCCGATTTCCCCTTTCGTCTTTCTTGTACCACCACTTGGCTTCTGGCTTCGATTCACCTTGTACAACCAGTCATTCATCCCGACATACATACTCAACCTCAACCATATGCATACGCCCAGATATAGATATGCATCCATGTTCTATCAGATACCATATGTAACTGTTTTGTAAGATTTGCCGTCAATGTATGAGCTCATGATCATCAAAAAGCATCATTTTCCACATCAACAAGATAAGCATTTACAATTGATAGTTCACACGTGCGTGGGCGTTCTTGATACGAGACACTTAGCAACTTGATATTTGTATTAGGAGTCTATAAATTGAATTCATTCGGCTCAATACGCCCGCACCGTGGGTGCCATACATTCCAACCGGGTATATGACTTCTCCCGAAGACTCCGGTAATGTGATATCGCCATATCTTGGATACATGCAAAGGTGCCGGCGGGAAGCTGCCTCGTATTTTCCTCCAAAAATAGCGTACTAATGAAACGACTACGAACCACGCCCAACACCTCTGTGCCAGCTGACTTTTTGGCAGCCATCACCAAGCCGCAATATCTTCGTTTATATCATATCATATCCGACTCCATCTTTTCCACCTGCTGGATGCATGTCCAAAAATTTCCAATCATCTCGCCATCTCTGAGCATCTCGGCCCAAGTTGATGGAATGCTGTTTAGTGTGCATGCTATACAACATTTAGGCGCCCTCCTCTCGCTCGATGACTAAAATGCCTCATGCATGGACACCAGGTGTCCTCCTGTTGGACGCTCAATCGCCGTCATACATGGAATAAGATCAATGTTTGACTTTCCACAAGATTTCCTCCACGACGCACTCAATCTCAAGTGAATATCTATGATGAGCGAAATTGATTGATACAATACAAACAAGCAGCGAGAATATACCGAATTATCTACGTAACCTTCCTGACTATTCTCTGATTGCTCAGTAGAGCTGTGAAATTCAGTTCAACAGCCTTTGCTGTGTACCAGGCTTGTTCGACGCCATCGTGTGACCCTTTCTTGACTCGACCGCGGCGTAGATGTAGCAGGGACTAGACCGAGTTAACTTCCAGGTATGATCCCGATTACCACTCAAACCATAGTGCAGCGAGATTACACAGCGAAACATAAGCTTGACGTATGCTTCTGCTGGACAGTCAAGATGTTCTAGTAGCTTATACTGGTTCAAGAGACTTAATCGAGAGCGGTGATTGAATCACCAATTTTGCTGGACAGTTCCTAAAGCTACGAGATTCGATAAGTTTGGACCGCAAGGGGTTGTATCAAGATATGGAGAACCTCCCAGTAGGTCTCGCTCCCTCGGACGTTTGCGGATTGGTGGCAGTGCTGAACATTCAAGGTTTAAGGTGTTCGAAGGTGGAGTGCGATATTTGAGGCAGTACTCGCAATCATGTCTATCTGCTTCCACCACACGTCCTTTGCAAGGTTGTTTCATGCGGATAACTCGATAATCCGATTCTTTCTGAGCATTAGGAAACACTGAAAGAACATTCTAGGTTTGACGCGGCATCAAAACTGTCTCGCATAGGTTGAGAGTCAAGCTTGAGTGTGCGTGACGCGCTGAATGCATCAGTCGAACATACACCCCCAATTTCAAGTTGGCGGGAATCGGGACGGGCAGTTGGAACGGCATTACACCCGGTGCTGGGCATGTCAACTTCCACGTTATGAAGAAGACCCCGCCAGTAAGTATGCGTCATCTGTAGACCAAGGTCTTGCTACAAAGTAGACAAATATGAATATGTTTCTTAGATGGGTAAATTACCTCCGCCAGAATACACTCCTCCAATCTCATGCCGTCGTCTTTTCAATCAATAGGCAGCAACAAGATACTGGCAACATCTTGGGAACGCGACTGAATGAGTGATCGCGTCTTGAGATCCAGAAGTGATGGACATTGGTAGGTAAGTGATTGATTGAACACAAGGTCAGTACTTATTGCCAGGATTGCCAGTGCATTTCTATTCATGTCGAGGCCACTGCCTTGGACCATGTGTAATGAGTGCGGATGATACTATTTTGTGGGAGACAATATTACACAAATTCGATAGCGAAACAAGTAATGGGCATCATATATGTGTTGACCACTTCAAAGAGTCCCTTGTTGTGAAGACTGCCTTCCGTCGTTCAGTTAAGATATCCAAGCGATCGAATCAATGACTCGGGATCATACGGCATAAGTATTCCTTGACTATCCCATTGTCCTTTGTCTCCATTGGAGGACCCTCAGCACCAAGTGCTTCCCGAAGTCTCGTTCTATGCAATTCAGGAACTGGGTCACCAGTATAATTGCCACGAAGCGAGGCCATCCAGCCATAAGCGTCTCCAGGCATACCATACACCTTGTTGATCTCGATTCCCCATCCAGTCTTTTCGCATAATTCTTCCTCAAGATCTAAAATAGCAGTGACGAGAAAGGTATCAAGGACCTTGTTTAAATCTGGGTCATGAAAAGCCTCTAGTGCCTCCTCCAAAAGAGATTCGGTGTCTAAATTCGGTCGAACTTCTTCATTCCAGTGTTTCTCCAGTAGACTGGCGGGAACAGGGTATCCAAAATACATGGCAGGTGGTTGACGGCCTGGAATGGGCAGAGGTAACCTGGAAGCTTTTTCAATGGCACGAAGCCTTCTAAAACCTTCAGGTCCTTGAGACAAAAACATGATGAGAAAGAAACAATTGAAAATGAGAATCTGCCATTCACTTTTTTGGCACCGAACTTCAGAGGTCGTCTGATAGCTGCGTTGAGTCTAGGGATCGGACAAGAGTGCCAAGGCGGCAAAGGTGTTCACGATGCTGGATATGCGGTGGGGGTACTACAACGTTTGGATCTGGGAGGGGGATGAGTGGAAGATGTCTTTCCAGACATGGTATGGTCAATTCAAGTTTTTGGTGATGCAATTTGGTCTCCAAAATGCACCTGCAGTATTCCAGTGGATGGTGAATGAGTTGTTCCACCATCTGGTGGACGTGTATGTGGTTCTCTACCTGGACAACATCATCATTTTTTCAGAAGACCCAGCACAGCACAATGTGCATGTCCAGGAGATGCTCTGCCAGCTGCATGAAGCGGATCTCTTCCTGAAGCCTGAGAAGTGCAGATTTTGGACCACAGAGGTCAATTATCTAGGGCTGAAGATTTTTCCAGGGAAGGTGGGGATGGACCCAGTAAAGGTTAGTGGGGTGACAGGATGGCCAATCCCACGCAACGTCAGGCAGGTCAGCCAGTTTTTGGGCTTCTGCAACTTTTACCACAGGTTTGTCGAGGACTATGAAACCATGGCATGACCATTGGAGAGGTTGAAAGGGAAGGATTGTCTGTGGAGGTGGGGAGAGGTGGAGCAGGGGGTGTTCAAGAGGCTGAAGAGAGCATTTGTGGAGGCACCGGTATTAATGATGCTGGACATGGAAGCAGCATTTAGGGTGGAGACAGATGCATCAGACTTCACAGTCAGTGCAATCCTGTCCCAGAAGGCACAGGATGGTGAGTGGAGGCCTGTAGCATTCTTCTTGAAAGCCATGCAGCTGGCAGAGCAGAACTACGATGTGCACAACAAGGGGTTGCTGTCAGTGGTCAGGGCATTTGAGACATGGGCAACCTTACCTGGAAGGAAACCCACACTCAGTGGATGTGTTCTCAGACTATAAAAACCTGGAGTACTTTACGATGGCATGAGATCTGAACCGATGACAGGCAAGGTGGAGCCTGTTTTTCAATTGCTTTGTGTTTGTGATAAGCCATCAACCTGGTAGACTCAGCACAGGGCTGGATGGGTTGTTGTGCAGGCCAGATCATGAGGTTCAGGTTCCATGGGATGAGCGGGAGAACATGGGGCAGAGGGTGTTGACAGAAGAGAGGGTGGAAAAGAGGGGGGTGGTGGTGCCAGTGGGGTGGTGCCAGTGGGGTGGTGTGGACAGTCTGAGGTGGTGGAGTGGGTGGCAGCAGTGCAGATGGTAGTGGCAGATGGGTGCATTCTGGAGAAGATTCAGGAGGCATCACCTAACGACCTGAGGCTGGAACCATTGTGGAAGTTGTCAGAGGCGCTGGAATTGGTGAGGGTGCGGTTGAAGGAGTTTACAGTGGAGGGAGGCTTGGTGCAATTCCATGGGCTGGTGTACATTCCTAATGACAAGGAGGTGAAGAGACTCATCCTGCAGCTGTACCATGACTCAATCCCTGCAAGGCACCCTGGGCATGCAAACACACTGGCACTAGTAGTGAGGAATTACTATTGGCCATGAATGTCAGAGTTTGTGCGATAGTACATGGATGGGTGCAAGATGTGCCAACACATCAAACTGTGCCAACAGAAATCATATGGCCCACTGCAGCCCCTCAAGATTCTGGATGGCCCATAGCAGCATATTTCCACTGACTACATTGGCCCCCTGCCCATGTCCCATGGGTTCAACACAATTCAGGTCATCTGTGACAAGTTGACAAAGTGGGCCCACTTCCTCAGGGTGCACTCCATGGACAATGTGGTGGCAATGTGCAATGGCTTCATGGAGTGGGTGTGGTGTTTGCACAGTACACCTAAAAAGATTGTTTTGGATAGGGGGCCCCAATTTGTGGCGTGGTACACTAAGAAGATGTGGGAGTGGCTGGGGATTAAACCAGCATTGTCAACAGCACACCACCTGCAGTCAGATGGCCAGACAGAGAGGGTAAACCAGGAGCTCAAGGTTTACCTACAGGCATTTGTTGACTACTACCAGGATGATTGGGTGGATTAGCTTCTGTTTGCAGAGTTTGCCTACAACAATTGGGTCAGCTCAGTGATAGGTGTCATGATACTTCCACATTATTCCTATACCTACACACGTGACTTACACTCTTAGAATACATGATTGGTAGATAACGTCTCTTTAGTTCTATTCATTTTGTATTCAGGTGTGTACTTACAAATGTCTGGATTACAGTTCACAAATATATTTTTGTATTCAGTCTTTCAACGTACTGCATTGCAGACTATGAGCAAAGCCTAACACTTGAATAGAACTACAAAAATTTTCTGGGTGTCTCTGCCCAGCCCTCCCGAGGACATGGCCTGTCCCAGCATGGAAGAACACATCATTTGGGAGGTGTTTGAGATCCTTCAGGCTGAGCTGGCAATGTGGCTGCAAGCAGGCCAGGCTCCTGACGCAGGGAAGCACATTGCCAGGAGGGTGTTTGAGGCCCTGCAGTCCAAGCTGGATGTGCAGCCAAAGACACTGGCAGAGCACATGCCATGGGTCAAGCGGGGTGGTCAGGATACGCAACAGATGCCTGATGGCAGGGCAAAGAGAAAAGGGAGCCAACAACGCCGCTGTTGGCGTCGTGGGGCAGTGATTCACGCCAGGTCGCCACAGTCCCCGTTCTCAGCCCTGGAGCTACCCGTGACCCTGTGGATCCACAACCAGGTGGCCTCCCCCTGTATTGTCGACACGCGTGTGATGGTGGACTCTGGCACAAGCTGTTGCTTTATCAACCTGCAGTTTGTGAAAGAGCAGGCCATCCCGACAGTTTGTAAGAGGAAGCTGATGCACCTGCACACAATCGACAACTTGGAGATTTGGTCTGGGCTGATTTTGGAGGATGTGCACTTGTGTGTAGTCCTGGGGGAGCACGTGGAGACTCTGGTGTTTGATGTCGCAGACATTGGCGACAACAACTTGATTCTGGGAGTGGATTGGCTGTGGCGGCACAACCCTGATATTGACTGGGAGCATTCGACAGTAGAGTTCCGGTCACTGCGCTGTCAGGAGAGATGTTTACCAATGGTGACAATGGCAGGTCACGCAGTGGGTCCACAGCTTCAGGTGCAGCGGTGGGTGTGTGCAGTAAGGGCCTGGGCACAGAAGTCAACTGGAGCAGCACTGGCATGGCAGAGGCCAATCCTGCCAGCTTGTGTGGAGAAGCACGCTGGCCTGAAGCGCAAATGGATGAGATGGACTCGACATCAGAGGGATCTGCGCAAGGCAGCAGTGAAGGCAGCAAAGGTGTGTATTGATGAGGCAATTGCAGGCGCAGAGAACAGGGGGGTGGAGGATGGTGGCGCATTTTTGGAGCAGCGGTGGGACCTAGAATTGGCAAGAGGTGTGGCAGGGCCACTGTTGCAATGTGGGGCAGCAGGGAGGAGCTTTGTGCAGGTCTTGGCAGAGTGAGCATCAGGCAGCCCAGAGAGGAGGAGTGTGGAGGAGATGGTGCCTTTGGAGTTCCACGATTTCCTGGATATGTTCGACAAGTCAAAGTCAGAGAGGCTGCCGGCGCACCGTGAGCACGATTTGGGAATTGATTTGGTTGACGGCGCTGCAATTCCCCCTCCAGGCAAGCTATATCAGTTGGCACCAGTGGAGCTGCAAGCGTTGCAAGAGTTCGTTGACAAGAACTTGGCAAAGGGCTATATTTGACCATCGAGCACACCTTGTGGTGCACCAGTGTTCTTTGTGAAGAAAAAGGATAGCTCGTTGTGGCTGGTGGTAGACTTTTGTGCCCTGAATGCGGTGACACGGCCTGATGCTTATCCAATCCCTTTAACAACGGAGCTCCTAGATTGCCTGCGTGCAGCAAAGGTCTTCACCACCCTTGACATGAGGTGGGGCTACTACAATGTCCGGATTTGTGATGGTGACGAGTGGAAGACATTTTTTTGCACATGGTATGGGCAGTTTGAGTTCCTTGTGATGCAGTTTGGCTTGCGCAATGCCCCAGCAGTGTTTCAGCGGATGGTGAACAGCCTGTTCCATGACTTGGTGGATGTCTATGTGGTACTCTATCTGGATGACATTATTATCTTTTTGGAGGACCCAGCTCTGCATGATGCTCACATTTGTGAGGTTTTGTGCTGTCTGCGTGAGGTGGACTTGTTTTTGAAGCCAGAGAAATGTTGTTTCTGTACAGCAGAGGTGGACTACCTGGGCCTGAAGATATTCCCTGGGCATGTGGGCATGAATCTGGTGAAAGTCAGTGGAATGACTGAGTGGCCGACTCCCAGGAATCTGTGGCATGTCAATCAGTTCTTGGGTTTTTGCAACTTTTATCGATGGTTTGTGGCTGATTATGCGGACATCACGCATCTGCTAGAATGTTTGAAGTGAAAGGACTGTTTGTGGTGGTGGGGGGAGGAGGAGCAGGCTGCATTTGAGGCGCTGAAGTGAGCGTTTGTGGAAGCTCCAGTTCTGATGATGCCGGACACGGAGGCACCGTTTTGTGTGGAAACCAATGCGTCCGACTTTGCAATTGGGGTGATCTTGTCGCAGAAGGTGCATGACGGCGACTGGCAGCCAGTGGCTTTCTTTTCAAAGGCGATGCAACCGGCTGAACGCAACTATGATGTGCACGACAAGGAGCTTTTGTCAGTAGTCAGGGCATTTGAGGCGTGGTGGCCTTACCTCGAGGGCAACCCATACCCAGTTGATGTGTTCTCTGATCATTGCAACCTAGAGTATTTCATGTCAGCACGCGACTTGAATTGATGTCACGCACGGTGGAGTATCTTCCTCAATCGCTTTGTGTTTTGCATCCACCACCAGCCAGGCTGACTCAGTGCAGGGCCAGATGGGTTGTCTCAGTGCCCAGATCACAAGGTGGGGGGTTTGGACAACATGGGCCAGCAGGTGCTCAGCAAGGATGGAGTTAGGGGACAGAAGACAGCAAAGCGTGCAGTGGTGGTGGCAGTCAAGAGGTGTGGGGAGTCTGAGGTGGTGAGGAGGGTGGCAGCGGTGCAACAGGTGTTGGCAGACGGGCACATCCTACAGCGTATTCGGCAAGCAGCTCTGTTGGACAAGAAGCTGGCCCCATTGTGGACTTTGGACATGGCGCCGGCTCTAGTGCACTCGAGGCTGAAGGACTTCACAGTGAATGATGGTCTGGTGCGATTCTGGGGGTTGGTGTATGTGCCAGAGGATGACAAGGTGAAGCAGACACATTTATTCATGAGGTCTTGCAACCGGAAACCGCTAGCCCAGGAACATTATCCAGGGAAGAATGTGTTGCTGCCTTAGAGCAGGAACTTTATGCTCTACGCCGCCTAGCAGAAGTCTTTGACGGTATTGAAATCCCTTGCGCTAAAGGATATCAACCGGTTCCCTCTAAAGCTGCTAACGACTCCACTGCTGCTAGTTCCCCTGCCATTAACAAACAATCCATTCCTGCCAGCTCTTCTGCCAACAAACAATCCGTCCCTGCTGGTTCTCCTGTTGCTAACAAACGTCCTGCCTCTGCCTCTGCTACTGGTACCGCTAAAGCACCTGATCCACCTGTCGTTAACAATGTTCCCATGGTTGATCCCCTAGTTCACCCTTATTCCGGTATCTTGTCTCGCTATCAGCCCCTGACCAATCAAAACTTTGGTGCTCCAGATAAATGCCTTGACACTGCCTACCGGAGCATGGCCCCCATCTACAATATTGAACAGTCCAAGCAGGTATTTGACCGGGTGCTCCAGACCAAGCTTACTGTTTCCATTGGCAAACTCTACTCCCCCTCTAATGACATCTGGAACCAGTTCAGAGATTGCTATTACACCTAAATGAACCATGCCTCCTAACATCACCGCTTTCCAAGAGTCTACCAACATCCTCGACAATGCTCTGCCTTCATTTTCCCTTAACGACACCTCCGCTACCGATTCTTCACTTACTGACGCCGCCAGCGCCCAAGTCACTTTGGTAGACCCAGTGGAAGCATACATCAAATTGCTACTGCCTAGCAAGGAGCCGATTACATTAATGGTTGCTCAGGAATCTCAGGCAATTTGGTCTATCATGCTCTTGGTTGATAACCGCAAGGAAATCAAATGTATAGCAGATAGTGGCTCCCAGATCATCTCCATGTCTGCTGAAGTCACTAATTATCTTGGCATTTCTTACGACCCTAGCATCATTTTGAACATGAGCCCTAACGGTACTATGGACAAATCCCTTGGTCTAGCTCATAATGTCCCTTGCACTGTGGGTGGTATCACGCTGTACCTCCAGATCTATGTCCTATGCTTGCCCTTTTACAATATTTTGCTCGGTTGCCCCTTCAATGTCTTAACCAAGAGTACTGTCAACACCCTTAGCAAAATGGAAACCACGATAACAATAATGGACCCCAATACTGGACTTTGTTGCACCATCCCTACGTTTCCCCACGGTCAGCACAAGCAACAAAAGGTTCAGCCCAAGTATAGTGCCAGACTACCCCGTTGCTTTCAACACTACCCCCACGGTTAACAACTCTGAGGAAGACTTAGCAGTTGTCCTTGACTACCACCATCAAAAGCACTCCATTATAGTGCAATCGCATACCCTGCTCAATCCTAAAATATTAGAAAACCCAAAAACAGATTCCAACAATCTCTCTCTTGCCTATTTATATGCAACCACTAGTGACCTTACCAAGACTGTTATGCTGCGCTCTTATTTTATTTCCACTAGTCTCTCTGATCCCTCAATTCTTGGTCAAGCATCTGGATTGCTTGATACCCTCTCAGCCTCCATTTACATTAACATCCCCTTCCCAGCTGTTTACGCCGCCACCGAGCCAAAATGCAAAGGAGTCCAAGTCAAGAAGAAATATAAGCCAGTTGCATTGAAGACCAGGCCTGTTGCTAGCCAGGTTAGCAAGGATGTTCAAATCGAACAACACATCCTTGGTGACCCCTTAGTGAACATACCTAAGCTCAATCCTAATCCCTCTCCCTTCTTACCAACTCCTTGTTTTATCAAAGACTGTAAAGCAACTTTTGTTAAGGAACACAATACTGGCTTTCTTACCCAAGATGAGCTTAACGTACTTGTGGACCTTGTCGCTAAGCAACAAAATGCCTTTGCCTGGGAAGATTCCAAAAGAGGCAGCCTACGACCTGACTTCTTTCCTCCTGTTCACATACTGACCATCTCTCACATCCCTTGGGTTCAGCACAACCGACCAATACTGCCAGGCCTCAAAAAGAAGATCTGCAAGATCATATGTAGCAAGATCCAAGCAGGCATTTACAAACCCTCAAACTCTGCTTACCAGTCCCGCTGATTTTGTGTCTTTAAGAAAAATGGTAAACTTCACCTAGTCCACAGTCTCAAGCTGTTAAGCCAAGTCACAATCCGCCACTCTGGAGTTCCTCCTTTCCCTGACCATGTTGCCAAATCCTTCACTGGCTGCATTTGTGGCGCTACCCTTGACCTCTACGTTGGCTATGACAAATGCATTATCAATCCTGCTTCCTGCAACTTAATGACTTTCCAGACACTGTTTGGCGCTCTCTGTTTAGTAACGCTACTGATGGGATGGACTGACGCTGTGCCCATCTTCCACAACAACATTACCTACATCCTCCAGCCCAAGATCCCCCATACCCCACTAAGCATCCCAACAATCCCAACATTTATTTAGCACTTTGGGAGTTCTTTGAGCCTCCTGAACTGTGTCCTTCAGCGGATGAAGTACTGTGGTGGTACATTCTCTGGTCATAAGCTAGTCCTTTGCACGCAAACCTTCAAGATCCTTGGCCACGTTTGCACCCCTAATGGCTAAGTGCCTGACAAAAGCCGATTAGTGCTATTGGACCACTGGAGCCCTTGCCAGTTGTTAACCGAAGTCCACGCCTTCTTAGGTACTGTTGGAGTCCTCTGGATGTTTGTTAAGAACTTTGCCCATAGTGCTCATCACCTAACTAAGCTCACCCATACTGGAGTTTCCTTCAAATTTGGACCCAACCAGCTTAATGCTCAGAAGGACCTTGTCAAGGCCTTATACAATGCTAAACCCCTTGTTCCTATCAATTACAAGTCTGACAATCCTGTTATCTTAGCGGTCAACACTTCCTACATAGCAGTCGGCTTCTACCTTTGCTAGTGCACTACCAACAATTGCAAACAACATTGCTATAATTGTTTTGGTTTCATCACTCTTAACAAATGCAAAGCTTGCTTCAGTCAGCCCAAGCTTGAGCTTTACGGTTTGTACTGAGCCTTGCAGACACTATGCATGTACCTCCTAGGTGTTAGGAACCTTATTATTGAAATCAATGCGTGCTACATTAAAGGTATGCTGCAGAACCCTGACATTCAGCCTTCAGCTAGTATGAACCACTGGATCATAGCTATCCTTATGTTCCACTTTGAGCTTTTACACATTAAGGGAACCTTCCATGGACCCAATGGACTTTTGCAACAACTGTTACAGACTACCGACCCTCCCCCAGACAATACCAACAATGACATCTTTGAAGACTGGGTCGATCATATGCACAGATTTATGCACCATGTTCAGTTACCAACCACCCTCACCCATTCAGCCTCTACTGCCCCTTGTTTATCCCCATTTGCCTATTACCTTCTGACTCTAGCAACATTTGTTAACAACACTGTCCTCATTACCGAAGTCTCGATTCCACCCATTACCAACCTCCTTTCCTATGGCAATGTCCCTAGCTCCTCCAAGGCTCTTGCCAGCAACAAAAGAGTTCAACTCATTAAGCAGTGGCTTACCAACTTCAAGCAACTGCTGGGCCTTAACAACAAAGCCCTTGCTACCTTCCTTTGCTATGCTAGTGGCTTCTTCCTTGCTAATGGCAAGCTCTGGCAGCACAATCATAATGGTGAACACAAGCTCTTCATACTGACTGACTCGCAACTTTGCATCCTGCATGCTATGCACAACAACCTTGGACATCACGGTCTATTTGCTACAAGAGCCGCCCTGCTGGAGCACTTTTGGTGGCTCCAGGTAGCAGCCAATATTGTTTGGTACATCCGCTCATGCCACATTTGCCAAGTCCACCAAACAACCAAAGTCCTCATACTGCCTACCATTGCTACCCCTGCCGCCTGAGGGTTGGTTGGGAGCAGTGCATGCCCCATTGTTAGGACCTTTGGTGCTTTTTCCAAGAAGTCTTGCACCGTGGCCAGGCATGCAAAAGAAGCAGCATATCCAAAGAAAGCGGGTGTTGACATGTTAGAAGTACTGGAATGATGAAGTCCAAAGAGTCGCTGAAATTTATTTATGGTTTTTTGGTATGGCGCATGGACCAAGACCCCCTGCACGGACCACAATTAATGATCATGGGACTTTGAGGATTTTCCTTTGACTGGGGACAGTCAGTTTTTCAGTCAAGAGGAGATGATACAACTCAGTCAGCACTGGCTGCCCGACACTGACAAGTTGAACCAAGCACATGACCTCAGCATGTGACTGCTACTGACCAACCACTAATGACACCGACCATTACCGACCATTCCCTTAACAACCAAGCCAACCTTCAACAATCCAGTCCCCTCTCTATGGCCCCTGACTGGTGGCCAACGATCGATCGTAAAATAATTTTCACTTACTATTTTTCTTTCTTGATCTACTTACAATCTTTATCATATTACTTACAATTTTCCTATTCAATAGCAGCCCCTGACATCCACTATCACATGTGACCACTACACTTACTATCTCTCACTGGTTCCCCCTTTTATTTCCTTATGCACCTATAAATACTGCCCTGTCAGTAGCTAAACATCATTGAATCATACCAGAGTCTAGTCCCCATTTCAGACTACACTTAAAATCTCATTCTTGCTCTCACTTTGTTAACGACTGATTTGGGTTTACCCAGTCCAGTCTCCTTCTGTTTCCATACTCAGCTTAACAGTATTGTTAAACTTAGCACTTGTTGCCTTTGTTACGTGCCATATGGGCACCCTTGCTTTGCCTTCGTTAAGCACCATATGGGTGCCCTTGTCTTGCCTTCATTAACGCTAGCGCTTACGGCTAGCAACTCGTATATTTCTGTTATCTCCTCCTATATTCCTTAACAACTTTCTGGGTCTTTACAGATCTCTCAACCTGCAGTGATTTGGTAGCGACACTAATGGCCGCACCGCTATCTCTTACCACTCTCTCTCACTTCCTTACCGACTCCGACCTCACAACTCCTTACTGGGTTTCTGGGACTTTGCTTGACTCCTCTCACACACATGTAACGCTACTACTTGCTAGCTATCCCTATCTAGCTGGTCTTGTTGGTTGTTTCCTGCATGGCAGCTAGGTGGCAAGTCACTGCATCAGCAGCCCTCTCTTTGTCTTCCAATTCTGGCAGTCCCTGTGCAAGGCCCTGGAAATAAAAACTAATCTATCCACCACCTATCATCCAGAGACTGATGGACAGACTGAGTGTGTGAACCAGACCTTGGAACAGTACCTCCACCTCTATGTCAACTACCAACAGGACAACTGGTAGCATGACCTGCCCTTGGCCAAGTTTACTTACAACAACACACCCCACTCCGCCACTGGAGTTTCCCCTTTCTATGCCAACAAGGGCTACCACCCCCAGCTCACCCTCTCCCTCAACAATATACCCTTGCATGTTGCCCATGAAGTTGCGCAAGACCTCCGATCCCTTCACGAGTTCCTCCAGGAAGAAATTGACACTGCCAACAAAGCCTACACCAAGCATGCCGACTCCCACTGTAAGCCCACCCCTGACTGGCTCCCTGGAACTCTCGTATGGCTTGACCGACGCAACATCAAAACCTGCTGACCTTCCCCAAAGTTTGACCACAAGTGTTTCAGGCTCTTCAAAATCCTCCAGAAGGTTTTGACACATGCCTATAGGCTCAACCTACCCCTGACCCTCAAAGGACTCTACCTGGTGTTCCACATCTGCCTCCTCAAAAAATATGTCCCAGATCCCTTCCCTGGCCAGCGACCCAAACAATCCCTGCCAATCAAACTTGAAGGTGACGCCCAATACAAAGTCAATCAAATCCTCAATTCCCAGCAAGTCCACAACCAAACCCTTTACCTCATGCATTGGAAAGGTTATGGCCCTGAGGATGACACTTGGGAACCTCATGAGAATCTCTCTGGAGCTCTCCTGGTGCTCCAGGACTTCCACCAACAGCACCCCAACAAGTCCCAGGACTCTCGGGACTAGAACTTACAGACAGCAGTAGTGGGCCTAACCTCCGCCTCTGGATTCACTAGGAATTCAACTCCCACCAGTACCCCTACGTGTTCTTTGCTCTCCCCACAGAAAACTTACTAAACCGCACTTATTAAAAGGGATACATTTTGGAGAGGAGTCAAGGCAGTGTATGTACAGGCTAATCTACAAATATTACAGGGAAGGAGACTGGGGAGTCCAAGGAACCAACCAAGAAAACAAACACCCCTACCCCCTCACTCCAACCTCCCCTATACCCCCTGCCTTCTCCTGTATCCCCCCTTACCCCCAGGACCATTGTGCCCTTATCCTCCATCATTGCCAACTCCACCTGGACCTCCAAGCAGCTGCATGATCCTCACAGCATGGCAGAACCTCTCCCGCATCCACTGCCATGTCCAACCACGTTCCCGGAGCCACTGCATTGTGCCAACAGTGCCTTGCCAACACCAGCCCCAACTGCGAGAGACCCTGGGCCACCTCCAGGGTGATGTCCCACTGCTCCTGGGCTAGGCCATCCTGTATTGACATGTGCGCCACAGACATGGCATCCAGAAGGAGTTGGTGCTCCCGCACCCAGCCTAACAAGGGGGGCCAAATTAGCAAATCCCATGGAATCCTAAGGACCACGTACGTATTATCTCCCCCACCCCATGGCTGCCTCTCCTCAGAACCAACCCCACTGCCAAGAGGATGCCTCCCCCATCACCTGGAGAGCCCTCAACTCTGTCTCCAACCTCACCACCTGCCCTGGCTCCAAAGCTGGACCTGCTATGGGTGCCCCCATCATACCCTCAAAGCACTGGATTTGTGCCTGAAGGCCCTGGACCTCAACAGCCTGCGC
Organism: Termitomyces sp. MG145; assembly: GCA_003313055.1. Lineage (NCBI taxonomy): Eukaryota > Fungi > Basidiomycota > Agaricomycetes > Agaricales > Lyophyllaceae > Termitomyces > Termitomyces sp. MG145. The sequence goes on along the minus strand of QGOB01004124.1, from coordinate 2,538 downwards.
ATTAACCAAGGCCATTGCCATTTCCAGTTCCCGCTGCACCACATCACACTCTCCCCAAACCTGCTGCAGCTCCACATCCCTCCAGGCAATCTCCCTCACCAAGGCCTCCCATCCGCTACTGCATTGCCACCTCTGCCGCTGGGAGTTTGGGGGTAGTTGCTGGGGGAGGAGGACTCATGGGCCTCCCAGTTCAGGGGGAGAACATATGAATTCCAGGGGGCCCTGCCTCTGGGGAAGGGGACCTCTGGGGGTGCTTGGGGAAACACCTGGAAGGAGAGGACGCTCTCTGCTTGCCCCCCTTGCTGGAGGTAGGCTCCAATACCCTTTGCACCCCCCATGGAGGTCCCACCTTTGCTCCAGCCCTGAGCCCCGCACTATTGCCTCCAAACTCCCAGCAAACCCCCCGCACGTGCCTAGGTTTTGTTCTGGCCTCCCTCACCGCCTGAGACCTTGGAGTTGCCACCATCTGTGCCAGGACCCACCTCACATCCCACCCCTGCTCCTCCACAATGCAAGTGGCCTGCCAGAGTTGCAACACCAAGCAACTCTTGTGGTGGGCCCAAAAGACCTCACACACCAAAGAATCCTGCTGTGATCCCACCTCTGGGGCTACAAACTTGCAAGGTTCCCCCTGGCAAGCACAGAAAACCCACTAGGGTATTCCAGAGTCAGCTGAGGAAACCCACTGCTAGGGGTATACTTACTGGACCATGCGCCTGACACCATGTGAGAGTTGGGGGGGCCCAGACCCGGGCCAACGCCTCCATGATCTGCCCCGTTGTCACAGCCTCTTGGGGTACCTGATGCCCAAGGGAGGCAACTGTAGCAACAGGAAGAGCAACAGGAAGGGTCGACCATGAGGGACCAGCCCCAGGGGTCTGCAAGTCCCCTCTAGAACCCACATCAGCACGAGCTATGCAACTGCAAAGAATACCACTCATGCCGGCGGACCAGCACAGACAACTCATGTGCAGTCCAGCAACAATCATACACTGCCTGCCATGCCTCATAACATTCCCAAGCCTGGACACAATTGTCGCTGGAGGGAGGGGGAGTATCACCATGGCAAGCAAAGAGGAGGAATTGGGTGAAGACATAGAAGGATGGAGAATGAATCATGGTGAGCCCTCCTTTTTATCCCTCCCAGAGCACTCCCTGGATGGCCGCCATACAACTTTGACTTCAATTCCAAGGACTTCCATGCCAACACTAACTTTGGATTTGAATTCCCATGGCACTGCCACTGTGGCCCCTGTCTCGAAGGGTCTTGATGCTGAAGGGGGGGTAGTGTCATGACCCCACCAATTCTGGACCCTCATACACTGCTCCAACCCTGGCACACACCTCCCCCACACCTCCCACACACCTCCGGGGCCACCAACAACCTCACAATGCTGCATTGGCAACACCCATGGCCATCTTTGGACAGACCCCCAGACATCACCAAACCCTGGCATCTTGGCTGACATGTCACCCCGAGGCTTCCCTGTCACCAGCCAAACCCCTGGCATCCCAGCCATCATGTAACATTCCTCTTGCATAGCATACAAGTCAAGTAGTCTTGATATTTACCATAGTTCTCCATAGTCTCTGTTTCTGTTCCAATCTAGTTTTGTGTCTCCATCTCTCTCTCTCTCTCTTGTCTCTTGTATTTTGTCTCCATGCCTCATACTTCTGTTCTGTGACTTGTATCTCTGTTCTGTATCTCTCCCCTATCTCTCTATTTCCTGCCTCATATCTTTTCCTCTCTATCTCTATTTCCCATCCCATATCTCTTATTGTCTCCCAGTTTCCTGATCAATCTATCTCCTATCTGTTCTGTACCTATCCCTATCAACTTCCAAACCTATTTCCATTCCCCAATCAATACCATCCCCCCCATTCCCTGTTCACCCCTCCATTAAAAAGCCCCAATCCCCTGAGCTTGCGCTCCCCAACCTGGAGCACTCTTGACTTCACGTGCATCACTACTTGTACCCCGGAGTGTCCAGACTTCACCCCAGGCCACTCATAGTTGCACTAAAACTTCTGAGAAGCCCCAGACCTGTACTTGGCCTCCCGAGCTTGCCTAGTAAGGACTTGCCAATGTAGTTGAGCCTCCGTTGTCAGCAGGACCTGACAACAGAGAGCCATGCTTGATGCAAGACACCAAATCTGTCACATTGTAATCCAAGTCTAACAACATTCACACAGGCTATTTCCCCTGGAAGTACAATCTAATTTGATCACCTGTGTAGTGTGACTGACTTGGGAGACCATTTAACCAGTCAGGCCAGATTTAAGAAGTTATCATTTGTTGGAACAATTATAGTCGACCTATTCTGAACAAACCGGGTCAAAGATCTCGTGCATACCCTCGTTATATGTGTGTCTTTCCTTTTTTGTATATTCTCTTTATTTTCTATCCTTGGCATTCCCCCTATCTCATTATCCATTATCACCTGCACCATATATATTTGCATAGTTACATACTACCTACCTCAGACGTGTCCGAAAACACTCTGAGGTGAGGCTCAACTCGTATACAGCAATTACTCG
>QGOB01004123.1:0-26949 GCA_003313055.1 Termitomyces sp. MG145 | reverse complement strand
AGGGTAGTACATAAACCATAGGGTAGCATACGAGTGAGGTAGTCTTGATATTAACCGTAGTTCTCCGTATTTCCGTGTCTCCGTCTCTGTCTCTGTCTCTATCTCAATTTCAATCTATTCTCTTGTCTCCCTCTCTCTCGTCTCTCGTCTCTCGTCTCTCATCTCCCGTCTCCATGCCTCGTTCCGTTCTGTGACTCATTTCTCCTTTCCATTTCTCTTCTCCGTTTCTTTACCTATCGTCCGCATCTCTTTCTCTCTTCACCCCGGTCTCCTAACCAACCCACCCCGCCCATTCTGTACCTACTCCCCCTGTTCCAAACCTACTCCCACCCCGATCCGTACCACTCCCCTTCGCTACCCACCTCCCCCTTTGTTATGCCCCTACCCAACCCCCTGCTCCCGTGCTCCCTTACCCGGAGCACTTTCTACTTCGCGCACGGCACTACTCATACCCCGGAGCGTCCGGACTTCCCCCGGACCACTCGTAGCTGTACCTGGAGCTTCCGCGAAGCCCCGGACCCGTACTTAGCCTCCCAAGCTCGCCTAGTAAGGACTCACCAGTGTAGCTGAGCCCCCGTCGTCAGCGGGACCTGACAGATACATCTTTCAGACTGTAATCCTTTCACATCACTTTGAATTGAAGTTTTGCATCTAAGCAACCAACTGTCCAATATCTCCTCCATCCTCATTCACTAGAACTGGTGGCAGTTTTCAGCTTTGAATGTTGGCACAGAATTGGTTTATCTGGAGCTAGGAACAGTTTTGCCACATTGAGGATTAAGGTGTAAAAAACATAATCCAATTAAGAGCTTCAGCTGTTATGCCAGTGGATTCACTTGTTATTACACCACAAAGAGGTCCAAATTATGGTATGATAGCTTCTGAGAAGGTCAACAAGAGGAAGATGAGATACAATGAGATGCAATAAAGTGTTATAAGACATATTGAAGTGTGATGAGGTGCAACAAAGTTCAATACAGTGCAATGAGGCAAACAATGAAATAGAATGAAAAAAAGTAGAATGGAGTGGGATGTACAAAATCTCCCCTTAACTAGGGCCTTGGCTGAGTTGTCATTCCTTCCTATTCCACATGCACTCCTGATATGAAAGTGTCTCCCTTGTTAGTACATCATAGTCTTTACATCATCCCCTACCTCCCATTGTCTTTACATGGAGATTGAGACAACTGACACACAGAAAAACTATAGCATTTACATAGACAGTGGTGCTTCGCTACATACATGGAACAACACTGACTCACTATTTGTATTCTTGTCTGGCCATCTCTATGTGCAACATTGATTTCTTATAGGATAAGAGTTTTGAAAGAATCTCATAAAGAAATGTAAAATGTTGTTCAATGTTTCTTATAGAAAAAGAGTTTTGAAAAGTCATAACAAGAAACATAATTTGTTTTAATAATATGTTTCTCAAGAGAAGTTCTCAGAAGAAGTATTTTATTTGCTTTGGCCAAGATACACTGAGTCAACACAAACCATTTTCTTCAACTGTTTCTCAATTTATTTGATAATTTCTACTTGAGAAAAAACCTGTTAGAAATTATACCACATGTTTCTAATTTATGTTTTTGAAGAAACTTACACAATTTCCTGAAATGTAATCAATGCTCAAGGTAAAAGAAGTACATATTGGCTGTAGATGAGGAAAATATGCTTTGGATCACCTTCAATGTATCAGAGCAGCACCTGTTAACCTTCCAAGACCAATATTCTCCTGTAGCTTCAAAGAAACTTCCAAGCAATAACCTATCCACTTCACATTAAATTGGAGTTTTTGCTGGGATAGGTGGCTGTCCAGGATATCCTTTACCTTGTATTCCTCCTTATTGTCAACCAAGGTTGGCAGCAGTGGTGAGTCACAATAGCAATTAGGGATCAGGTCATCTAGTGCAAAGAAAAGCTTTACTATGTCAAAGATTGAGTGGAGCTGATGCATCCCAGCTGGCAGCTACAAGCAATAGATCAGTGGTCTCACCTTACATTCCACTACAAAGAAACCCAGTTGAGAGTAAGACAAAGGTGTCAGATACATCTAGATAAACTCAGTTGTCAAGTAGATATTCTAGAGCAGGAATGTCTACAGTGATAGTATATAGCCATGCTGTTTTTTGTCTTAGCTTGGGATGCCTTTGCCTCCTTCTGGGGAACCTTCATTCTCTTTACCAACTCATTCACCAGCATGTTCTAAAAAGGACATGCATGAAGTTCAATGATCAGTATTCAGGAAGAATGGGGAGAATTGTGTAGGCATGTGGACATAGTTCTTGTAGTGAAACTCTGTGTCTAGGCCAAAGCCTGTCCCAGTTGTTTTGCCACCTATTGCAGAACAATCAAAGATACTGCTCCAGTTTCCTAGTTCACCATTTTTCCTGTCTGTTTAACTGTAGGCAATGGTAAGCCATTTTAAGCTTTTAGAAGACAGTAGACTTCCTGAGTGAACTCACTCACAAACTGTGGACTTTGGCCTAAAATATAGGTGTCCAACAGACCATGCAGCTTCTAGGAATCTCTGAACCAAATTAAAAGTGTGTACAGACAATAAGCCAGTGATCCCACCTTACATCCCACTACAAATAAATGTTAGGTAAGTAGTTGAGATGTCAGATGCATCCAAATAAACCTGGTTGCCTAGTCAATGTTCTGAGGTGGGGATGCGACCACAGTTGTCATACCTGGCTATGTTGTACTTAGCCTTTGCCTTCTCCTAGGTGACTCTCATCCTCTCCACAAGTTCATTCACCACCTTGTTCTGGGAGAGGTGTGCACAGGGTTTAAAGCTTATATAGGAGTGACAACCAATGTCCAGGAAGAACAGAGAGAGCTGTATAGATGAGTGGATGTGGTTGGACTGAAACTCTGCATCTGGCAGAAGCTTGTCCCAATTGTCCTGCCATTTCTTGCAGAACAGATGCAGGTACTGTTTATTGGAATCCCAACTAGGCAATAGCAGTGACAGTAGGTATGATTGACACCAAAATAATAATACACATAAGTATATATCCTCAGTAATGTGTAATATGCAACTCAGTTGACTGTACCTAGACAATAATACACATAAGTATATATCTGGGCATGTAGTCAGGTGTGGTGTTTATGGAAGATAAGTAAGTAATGACACACTTTCAGTAACATGTAATATGCAACTGAGGGTGCTTTATATGCAAGTCTGTTAATATATAATCTTGATACAAAGGAATAAGTGGCCCTTCCTGGCCCTAACATTATGGCCATGGCATTTTATCACATTGTCACATTCCAACTCCAACACTCCTCCTTGCCATAGACACAACTAAGTCCTTCTTATCAAATGTAGGTCATGGTGCATTATGTTACTCCTAGCATCTGATGTAGTCTGACAAATAGAGTCTTTGTTAGGGCTTTGGTGAACATGTTGGTGATGTTGTCTTGGGTGTGGACATATTTGATGACTATTTCCTCCATCTGAGCTTGCTTACAAATAAAGTAGTATTTTATATTGAAATGTTTAACTCTGGAATGCATTGTAGGGTCTTCTGAGAGCATAATTGTTATTGCAGAACAACATTATTGGTTTTGTTGTAAATTCCCATCCTATTGCTTTCATGAGCATTCAGAGCCATATACATTCTTGTGTGAACTTGTATGCTGACATATATTCTGCCTTGCACAATTACATTGCTACTATCTTCTGTTTTCTCACCAACTACAATATTGCCTCACTCCAATGACTATCCATAGCTGCTCAGTACTATAGATGCACCTCCAATTGTAACTTCATGTCTTTTGTCCCTTTTAGGTACCTCATCAGTCAAATTCCTGCATTCCAATGGGATTTGTTGAAGTTGTTGAGGTATTGAGACAACTGTTGCATGGCAAAGGCAATATTGAGGTGTGTTGCTATAGCAATGTAGAGGAGACACCCAACTAATGATTAGTATGGCAGTTTTGTAATATTGTCTTTCTCCTCCTGTGTTTGGGCATCTTGTTTTGGTCATCTCAGCTTGAGTCTGAGATCCATTGGTAGAAATAGTGGGTATGCCCCTATTTGTCCAAATTGTTGTACAACATGTGTAATGAATGCTGTTTATAAGGATGTCACTGTTTTGTTCTCTCAGTCTCATTCCACAAACACATATACAATGTGTTTTGGAGTACCAAGGTCTGATCTGGTCTAGACTTTCTGCATTTGGCTTTTGAATTTCTTATTTCTATCCCTTGAACTTACAATGGACAGGAAGTCATTGATGTGGACCATAGCAATTATAGTTCTGGTTGAGGACTTTTTGTAGTAGATGCAAGATTTGCAGGCCAAGCATTCAAACCCTCACAACTTCATCCTCTTGTTTGGCATCTGATTCCAAATCCTGTCTGCTTGCTTCATCCTGTACAGTCTGTTAGGATTGGATTCTACATCCCTCTTATTACCATATCCTCAATTATATTTCCTTTTATATTTTATTACTTACTAATATTACAATTTTTGCTTGAGCATACCTCAGTTGCTTACCATTTTGTGTGGTCACCTCTGAGGTATGTATACTTACAGTTAAACCCAACTCAATTACTAATTAAAAGCCTACCTAGTTATACTTACATTCCATTAACAGGTAGTTATCAATACAGTTGCTTACCATTTTGTGTGGTTGCCTCTGAGTTATACTTACATTCTATTATTCTATTAACACAGTCCTTTTAGCAGCTTGCACAATTAACTTTTCTTTTCCAGCTCCTCAAGACCTTCTGGCTGTTCCATGTACTGTACTTGGTCTCCTGGAAGTATGCCATAGAGAAACACAGTTTTCATGTCAATTTGGGTAGTGTCCCATCCCTCTGTTGCTGCAATGTATTTGCCACAACTTCATATGCACAGTCAGGGATATGGTCTTGTTGTAATCTTTTCCATATATTTGCTTGTACCCCTTAAATACCAGTTGCGCATTATATCTGACTGCATTTCCATGTTATCATATTTGATCTTGAAGATGGGTTGGCCTTTCCTAATTCTATGATGATTTGGGACCTTTGAGCATGATATAAGATGATATACTTCCATCTCCTTCAATAATTTCAGTTCCTCCTTGTATCCTTCCTTCCACTTAGCTGCATTTAGCCCCCTCTTTGCCTCTTCTCATGTCTTAGACTCCTCCTCTATTATAAATAATGGGTTGATATTACTGAGCTGGGTGATTGCAGCAAGCACTCAATCATTATCAATCTCAGAGGTGTCCTGGATAGGTTGTGGGCACTTGTTCATTGACATTTGCTTATTGATTGGCTGCCACTTCCAGCTGCACTACTCAGTGCTCTGGCCTTGCTCCTTGACTCTCTCCCACTCTCTTTTAATTCCTCCACTATTTCTTCCAGCCTTGTTGATGTTCTTTCTTTTTCTGTTGCCACTTTCTCCATTGGTCATTGTGTTTGGCTTGATCTTCAAGGATATTGGTTTGCATGGTCTTCTTGGTGAGTGTTGGTAAATGTTGGCCTGTCAATGATTATGTTACCTGAAGTGGTGGCTGCTGGAGTGGTGTCTTCTATCTCAAACAGGTGTCCTAGTCTGTCTTCCAAGGATGCAACTATCACATTTCAGTAACATGTATGGGGTAGGGGTAGGGCACACCTTTGATTATGTGGTTGCATGCTAACTGTAGAATTGCTTGATAGTTTGCATGGCCAAGGTATCAATGCCAGGTAGTTGCTATGTCAGCTTCCTGGTAGATTGTGAATGCATGCTCTGCCATGGCATTTGACAGATCAATCATGTAAAGTCTCCTTTTTAGCAGTAAGGGGCCTTTTTTCAATTATACTATTTGTGGTGCAGTTTGTGATTCTAACACCTTTGTCAAAATAGAATTCCATACCATTATCAATGGACAGGCAGCTGACAAAGAGGAGTCATACAGTGGAGTTGAGTACATTTCAGAGAGTGGGCATGTTTCCTTACACAGTTTGCAGCTGAATATTTTCCATCCTACATGCCAATATGGCAGATCCTCCAACTCCTTTGGTGGCCTTGGGCTTGATAAGTTGGATTCATGCCCTGCACAGGGTTATTCATGCATTGTGCATGTTGTGCAGCATTTTACACCCATAGGATGATTGTGTCCAGGGATATGTGGCTTAGTCAATTTCCAGCATCTGCATGCTGTTGAAGCTAGTGCAGTGTCAGTAAACAGGGCTGAACTAATGGCATTCAGGGTGCTGAGATTTTGGACAGTCTCTAGGAGTTACCAGATGTTATCACAGGTGTACATGTTTGTCTTTGTGGCATCAGTGAGCCCTCTCAATACCTGTACCTGGATGGGTTTATACTGAGTGCTGTTAAGCCTGTTGAGGAGTATCAGACATTTGAACAAGTCTTTATCCAATGCCTTTATGGCAAAGAACTGGTTCACAGTGTTGCATATCCTTGTCACAGTTGCAGTCAATAGTTTATTGGGAAAACACTGTATCTTCATCACTTCCTGCATCAGAGCTACCATCTAAACCATCTCTCTCCATGCATGCCTTCAGAGCAGTATATGTAGTGGCATGCTGTAGTTTTTGCCTCATCAATGCCCTCATACTCAGAGTTATCAAGCATAGTAAGGACAATTGTGTGTACTAAGTCATTGTTTGCTATCCAGTTTCTATATGATGTGGGCTCAGCAGTGTATGTATCTTGTACAGAGGCCTGCAAAAGAGCTCCTTATCCTTGGAACCTGCTTTTATATTGACCTCTGCAGCTGAGAGTGTTTGAATGGTGCAGATGTGACCATGTAATGGAATATCATGATCACAACATCAGGGCAACTAGAGTGCAGCTTATCTCTTTGTCTCATAATCAAAATACTGTAGACTCACACATAGAATCCTCAGTTGTGTTGTACACATCACTGAAAGTGTGTTCCTTACCTTCACCCTACTGGACAAATATAAATATACCCACATTTAAATAATTACTTATATGTACTGTTGTCTAGGTGTTGGCACATCTTGTCAATATTGCCACTGCCTGGTTGGGGTTCCAACAGGTTATAGACTACTTTTGAGCAGGCTACACAGTGTGCCAAGCAGCCTCACCCCACAAGGTCTTGAAGAGGCCACTGATGTGCAACAGGACATGGACTTTCTTGAGGACAGTACAATTAAATTGCTCTGCTACACTGTTGTACTGAGCAGTGTAGATGATAAATTTCTGTTTGATGCCTTTGTTATTCAGGAGTGCCACAAATCCCTTTCCAGTGCACTTCCCACTACAATTAGAGTGGAAAACTTTGATCTTGGCCTTGTGCTGAGCATCAACAAGGGTGTAGAACATTTTAAAGGTGCTCAAAGCATCACTCTTCTGGAAAAGAAAATTCATGTGGCTTAGATGAATTCTATCATTGATGAAACTGACATAATAACAATGGTCAGTGATAGTCTGGACTGGAGCAAGCCTCTAAATGTTGCTGTGAATCTCTTCTGCAAAGTCCTCAGCATGTTTAGCCTGGAAAATCTTTGCAACAGGTTTTTGCATAGACATAGGATTCACAAAAGAAATCCTTTCCAGTAGTAGCATCAAAGCAAATTCCAGTGACAAAACCTTTTGTGATAACCTACTGTGCAACCTCAAGTGAGATATTCCCCATGTGGCAGTGAAACTGTTTAAGGGTAATGACTTTTTTCACAGCCAAGGCTTTGCCAGTACTGTGTTGTAGTTGATAAATTCCACCTTGAAAACTTCTCCAAATTTGGTGCCATCCTTTCCTTTGATAACACACTTCCTGCTCCCAAAGGTGCCATCAAAGCCTGCATCATTCAAGCTTTCCAACTGACACAAGCATGTATCCAACCTCAGAGTAATAGAAGACCTGTGTTTCTTTCAAAAACATTGTATGGTTTAAGCATATCTTCAGAAGAAACCTCAGAGTGTGTTTGTAACATGTCTATATGTTGCAATCTAATGTGCAAGGACACTATGAGTGTAGACAATGAGATGACCAAAGACACTCAGAAACAAAAATGGCCATCTAGGGACAAAGGAAATGATAGACATTGACAAAAAACAATATATATAATAGGACAGACACATAGCAAGTATACAAAGACTGAGGATTTAGACCAACTTTGTGTCTATTAGGATATCACTTCTCAACACTATATATTGATATTCACCTAGTAACAGGATAGTAAACTAGGTAGAGTAAGTCTTGGGTATAGAAATGCAAGTAAGTAATCTCAACTCAGAGTGTGTTTGTAACATGTTGGAGGTGGGCAATAAGTGATTTGCAATATATATTATGAAGCAATGATAACAGATTATGAGAATTGGTGAGACAGGGTCAATAAAGAGAAAACAAAGAGTGAAATATCAAAAAGAAAAGCAAAAACATATAGTAAGGGTATGTTCAGGGACTTTGACATGGCTTGCAAGAATAAATTACCAAAAGTCATTCCCACAAGTGTTAGAGTGGCTGGAATGTGACAATGTGATTGGCCACAATGTCAGGGCCAGGGAAGGCTACCTATTCCTTTGTATAAAGATTATATATTAACAGACTTGCACTTAGAGCACTCTCAGTCACATATTACACATTACTGAGGGTGTGTCATTACTTACTTACCTACCATACACACCACACTGACTACATACAAAGATATATATTTACATGTATTATTGTCTAGATACAGTCAACTGAGTTGTATATTACATGTAACTGAGGATACATACCTATGTGTATTAGTGTCTAGGTGTCAATCACACCTACTGTTACTGCTGCTGCCTAGTTGGGATTCTAACATGTTATGGGCAACTTCTGAGCAGGCTACCTGACATAGTACCACTGCTTGTTGGAAACTATATTGTTTGCTGTCCTTGTTGTTAACACCAATTGCATTGGACTGCCCCATTTGGAGTTGCCCTTCAAAAGACACCACTTGTGCTTTTCTTCCTGAATTGGAAGCAGTTTTATTATTATCAAGCAATAACACTATCTAGTTCTCAAGCCACAACTCCTACTTATAACCGTTGAACCTAAGATGTCCATCATAGAAATCTCCTTCTTGCCCGTTCCCACAATCTCTATTTGCAGAGCTGACTGGAAACATGAGAAGTTTAACCAGAACTCACCCACCACCAACTTCACAAAATAGTCAAGGGCACTTAAGATCCACCTGTTCCTTCTTGGCCAGAAATTCTATGTCTTCTCCCCCCTTATATCCATGCCTGATCCTATGCAAAGTTGTTGATAGCCCTGCATCAGCCAAAAATACGCATGAACTGTTTTGGCAGCTTGATTTGCACCATCAGTCCTCAAGAGATCAAAATTTGTGTGCTCCCAGTTGCAGAGGTCAGATCAGAATCTATGGGCAGGTATTCATGTTGGTTGCATTGCTATTTGGATAGCTATTCGGATAGTAACTGGGTCACATGTGTAGTACTATCTCAGAATAACACGTGACTCGTGATCACATGGATAAAATTCTGGGACGGACAAAAGATATGAAAACCCATATAACCTCAATCTATTCTAGTCTCAAAACAAATGTTTGATTAAATCGAGATTACATTACATGCTATATCAGCATTACCAGCGGTGACAACAAGAAGTTATTATACCCATAGCCCGAATGCTTTGTTTACATTGGGTTAACATCCGAAAAACACTAAACCGGGTTTTAACAGGGATTACGACTCCAATCACTCAATGGGTAAGATATCATGCTAGCTATTCAAGTGTCAAGTATTGTCTGCACTGTAGAGGCCTTGAGCACAAAATGGTGCTGGCTTATTAAGGTAGCAAACATGATCTAAAACCGGTAGATTGCTCAGACAGTTGAAAATTTGTCGTGATCTGTTGTATTTCAATCTTGGGCCTCCCTTGGTCGTTGTACTATTTAATTGACAACATAGTTTGCTTACTGGAGACATCGTACTTTGAAAGTTATATAAAAAGGCACCCAAACGTTATTGTCTGCCTTTCGACCTTGAGCATAGGACCTTTATCAATCGACCCATTCCGGTTCGACGTCGAATCTTGCTCTCGGAAGGTAATTCATCTGATCGTGCTGCATTCTCAACTTGACGGACCGATGTATCTTTACACCATCTTGCTGTCTGGGAATGACCCGACCATGACCTCTGTTGACCCTTTATATGCACCAAATGGTAAGCAATTGAAAAAGGTTATAAGGGATCGAATAGCATACATCAATCTTCTGACCCAGATATCATCATCTTCTTGATACTTTATTCTCTGTGGTATATATTCCAATAACCACCAAGTTTTCGCAGTCTTAAGCCTATCGTGAATAGGGCTAAGTGCGTCTGCAAGATCTTCTTCTTCTTCGGAGACAAAGTCTGAAATGTCTACGAGGAGTTGGTTGTCTCCAAAGACGTGTAAGTACTTCACCTCTGCCGTATGAGGGGTCGATAAGGCAGTGACTGGAGGTGGTCGTGGTTTGACAACAGGGTAGACCGAATCGGGATCCATGCCTATGATCTTAAACAACTCCTTGTGGAACAAAATACCTGTCTTGAGAAGGAAACACTGCCTAACCATCCACCGAAGAGGGATACGAGCAAGACTGTTGCGAACTTCGTTCCTCACGGCACCTCCCCCAACGTCTTGATTATTGTTAGTATTACGATTACACTGATCCGGCAAGATTGCATACCACAGTGGCACCCTGCAAACCAGACCTCTTCAACGTCAGTGACGTGTTCACCTCCACATAAAAATAGCTTTTCAAAGTCTCGTGTGGTCTGACGTTCAAGTGCAGGACGCGCCATTTGCCCTTCCTTTACACCAAGCTGGATTTCCTCGGGGAAGGGTCGGTTCCAGAGGTTGGGTCTGAAACGTACTCGACGTTCGTCTAGTGCGAGAGCGTGACGAAAGTATTTAACATGAGTGTTCGATGTGGTAAATGGCAGGCGTTTGGGTATCATTCCTACCGATCCGACGGTCTCCCTGTATTTCAAATTCAAGCCGCCATGAAAGGGAGAATTTTTGGGGATTACCAAACGCCGAGTAGCTCAATAACCACGTCAATCGAAAATGCCTTCTTGAATGCCGTGCTCTGACGCCATCCCAGAGCATCTTCCCGGGTGTACATTCTGTACGCAAAAGGGACTTGCTGATGGTTACTTCTGGGCAGAAGACCAACCTGTTCGCCCCGTCAACATCAGAAAAGACCAAATGACATCATCCGAACTTTGAATATCCTCATTATAGCAATGAGTATCAGTATTTTTTTCCCGGGTTGACTCGACATAAAATCTCACATTCCTGCCAAAGCTTGGGCGATATCTGATCCAGTTCATTCAACACCAGAAGGAACCTATATGGGTGGACATACATGCTCCTCTTGAGAATCCTAACCAATTAAGACGGGTCTCAGATCATTAAAAGGAACTAGCTCTCAGTGACAACACACCAAAGATACAAATCTTGTCTCCTGCCTCATCTAAACGAGGATATGATGAAACATCCTAGGATGACAAAGGATATGAAATCTCTCACAATTTTGCATTAGGAATTCGTAACCACCCACATATCTAATGAGCCGATGATCATAAAACATTATGAGCTTATAACTTACTCATTATATGAGCATTGAGGTGAATTGCAATCATGGCATCTACAGCCCTGTGTACTTTGGCCATCATCGGCTTGGCAATCTGGGGAATTGTATACGTTCCGATACCGGCCTAAAAAGAAACCTCCGTGTCAGCCAGCCACCAAGAATATTAAAGCATTGAGTACGCGTCCACACCTGATAATAAACAAGCTGGTCCTTGGAGTCATCTTTTTTCAACATCGAGAAGAAATTGACAACGTTTGAGTTCTATGTCGATGGAAATAAGACCAGCAGTGGAGAAAAGAACAGAGTTAAACCAAACCGATACATACATCTTCGTCAAATTGATCACCTGAGACGAGACCATGAGGGTTAGTATTGCATAGAGAAAGCTAAAGGGACCTACCGGTGCCGTCAAAACATAAAATGATTGTTCGATGATTGTGTGTAGGTGGTACGATATCATCGTCAACATAGTATCCAGCGACTGTTTTGTTCCCAGCAGTATAAGTTCTTTCTGTGTGGCCTGTGTGGCCTTGGTCCACAGGAGGCGATTTGAGAGTCAAGGTCTCCCCGGGCTTATCTGAAGTAAGAGACATGACTGGTTAAGAGGTCTGAGCGAGCCTCATGTCGAGCCCTCTCCTTTAAATGGGCGGCCTAGGAGGGAACGAGCAATTAATTAAATTTAACCGAGAAGTTATCCATTACGTATGCATCAAGAGTAGAGAGACCTGAATTTCAACTAAACGGCGAAGAAGAAGGTATTCACATCACATGGGGGAACATACGAGAGAGAGAACCTCGCAGAGAAGATGTCAGATGCTCGAGGCTGGGGCTACGACAGCAACGGGAGTCACCAGATCTGGAGTAGGCAGAGTTTGGGTTTGTTACATAACAAGGATCACTAGCCATATTTGAGCAGATATACTGGAAAACTGGAGTGTACCGAATCTACAGATTTGGAGCAGGATGAACACTGCAAAGATATGCCAAAGTCAGGGTCAGAATAAAAATCGCAATAGGCCGTCAAGGCATTGATATCTGTAACTGGTAAGACGATGTCAGTTTTGCATGAAACAGCCCGAGGCTCTTTTTTCGAAGTATCAGTAATTCGGATTCCGGAACGAACAGAAACAAAATAACAGTGACGCAGCATGTCAGTTTCTCCAGATTTGATTGGCCAGCATAATGGAATTTGAATATCGAGGGGGGAAGGACTGAGCGCACCAAGTCAAGACTCTGAAGCATTTAATTGAGAGTTCAGATCAGTTCCTGACCATCCAGTGGCATGAATGACTTTGGAGCATGAGCCATGGATGTGATTGTCAATTGTCGAAACTAAACGCGGCACGTGCCTTCTACATTTGAGCGCTGAGCGCTGAGCGCGTGCCTCGGCGGGGGCGCGCTTTTTGTCACTCGATCCAGCCCTTCGCAGCGGGCGGTGAGATATGTCACGACCTCAAAAACCTCTTTCCAACTAACGACTTACTCATTCGACTCTTGAATATCAATATTTTATTCATTTGCCCTTAAGCTGGTCGCTGAAGACACCCGAAATCCAGCTGACGAATCAGATGCAAACTGCAAGCTGGACTAATAGTGTGGAGAAGGATGGGGCTTCAAAGACACGAAGAAAGCCAGGGAGAGTGTATGTACCCCACCCAAGTATCTTTATATATGATTCAATTCGTCATTAGGCGAACCGCATGCGCAGAATGTCGAAGACTAAAGCTAAGGTGTGACAAGAGTGTAGGTCCTTGGAAATTCGAGCATCACCATAATAACACAGCGTGTGAAACAGGTTCCATGCGAAAAATGTGTCTCGAGGGGTTGCGGCTCTATATGTCCAGATGGTTCATTTAATCTATTGATCATCTCCAGTAAGTCAACTGACGTTTTCTTACAGGAACGCTCGCTCCCGGCAAAGGGAATCGGCTTATTCTGTCCAGTACCGAAGAACTACATGACCGGATCGAAAATTTGTGTTCGCGCATTCGTGAACTCGAGACCGCTCTTCGAACAGTGCACCATTCCGTTTCTGATCAGCCGCACCCATTACTTGAAAAGGACATGATTCAACCAATATTTCCTCAGAACATTCATCCTCCGGTTGCGCCAACGCCTACGACAACATACAATCCGTCGTCTACTATGTCGGTGCTACCTGAACAACCTGATCATCTTCAATCGCAACCCGAAGAAGCAGATCAAGAGAACTTTGTTGATACTTTTGGTATGCAGATTTTCAAATCAAATATAGAAAGGGAAAGATAATCAATTGCTCTTTCTAGGTACCTTGACCCTCGGTGCCGGTGACCAATCCACCTATTATGGAAGAACAGCGCGCTCGGAGGTTCGTTCATAGAACAGACAGTATTTTCAATGAAAGTGATACAATCTTGATTCTAGCTCCTTATAAGTGTAAGAGCTTCTGCCTTGATACTATCTTTCCTTTTTTTGATCCATTGTATCACGTATGAACAGGCACTAGAACAGCACGTACAGGTTTTTCCCGCGACTTCTCGGCTTTCCAAAAATATCATTGATGCTGCATCGTCGTCTGATTCGGCATCATGCGAGCTTTCCTTCGTAAGGGAAGCGTTCAGCTTCTTACCTCCTTTGTCAAAGGCCATATCTCTCTGCGAAATATATCAGGAGTATGGAAAAATTATGTAAATTTTCCGTGATACTGTCCGATAATATAGCTAAAATAGTCATTAAGGTACTCCTCAATTCCGCGAACAGAACTGCTTGATGAAGTCCTGACCACTGTCTACCGTGTCGAGTACATAACACAAAATTTGACTTGTAATCTCCTTGTAGTGCTAACGATCTCCCTAGTTCCCGCGAAACCTTTACTGATCACGATTTGCTGGCCTTACTGTTCAGCGTTTTTGCCCTTGGAACTCACTTTGATCCCGAACGACAGCCTTATTCAATCGAGTCCCAAGAATTTTGTTATATTGCTCGGGCAGTTCTTCGACTTAGTCCTCAAGCATCCCGAGCATCAATTCAAGCTCGAGTATGTTTCTATGATGATACCTGACCAATTCACATACGTGCTTTCTCTCGTTGACCATCTAGATTCATGTTTCCCAGTATCTCGGATTCAGTGACTGGGCATCGGTCAGTTCCCATGATATATGGATGTATATTGGACACGCTGTTAGATTAGCTCAGAGTGTAGGTTTCCCTGTCATTTTGAACCTTTCTAGCAACTGAATAGAACGTTCTCAAGGCTGGACTACGTAAGCATCTACCTATTTTCGTGGTCATCTACTCATGGTGAAGCGTAGACCTGAATAGTGCCCGATGGAATCTATCCGAAATATATGGACAACGCCGCAGTCGGCTCTTTTGGCAACTGTTTCATCTCGATACATGGACTGTAAGGATGTGACTATTCTCGACACTACCGAAACTGGCCTGAAGTTTTTTGCAGAGCTTTCACCTCGGCAGACAACCGGCCATGTCTCCATCCCAGATTGATTGGCCACTACCTCCAGAAGCTGACCTGGAAAACCATGAGAAACCAAGCCCCTGTACGGTTCAAGTGACTTATGTCTACTTCTGTTGACAAATGGTGACCTAGTCGATGCGTGGAGCTGGCGGTATTCGGCATTACTCCATTCAGTCATGGTGAACGCCTTTGGGCCAAAACAGCCGTCATACATTGCTGTACTGTCAATGGATCGTCAGGTTCGCGATTTTCCTGTACATCCCACCTGGCGTCCAGTCTGTGAAGGTTCCCCCCCTATTGAGCTTTCTGTACAGAGGTGGACAATTATCTCCGCTAAGGAAGAAAGTGAGACGTAGTGATGTTACCCTCATCTATGTGGCTATTGAAATAGTACTTTTAGCCTTGTTGAACCTACATCGAGCATATTTTACCAAGGCCCTCGAAGAGATGCCTAACCAGCTCATGCGTCATCGGTATCTACCTTCTGTCATGTCTGTTTATCGCTCAGCATGGTGCTTGATGAGAGGTTTGAAGATCGTCTGGGGACAGGCACACCAGATCATATCAAGAACGACTCTGGCTTGGTCCCAGGTGCTCTCAGCCACGGTACATTTTGTTCCCTGTTGCACATCTACTGTCTCATGAATCATTCGTTAATGTAGATCATGATGTGCCTATTGATCACACGTTCCCCGACATCGAGTTTGGCACAATCAGCCATGACAGAACTAGACTTCGTTTTGGAATTTTTCAGGACTGTTACGTCTATGGCGCGTCCCGCTGCTAATCTCTTTGTAGGCCCAGCTTCTAGCTTTCGAAATCGACATTACGATGTTGATTATTCCTTAGGACTCAATACAGCGCCTTCACAAAAGGGCACACGATGCGGTCAACCGATCCGGTGAAGGTGTTGAAGATGCACCGTCCAATATTGAACTTGATCGCTGGGCTGGTAAAACACACGTACTGTCCAAGCTTAGTTCAGACTTCGGGCCACTTCAGACACGATCCCAGCCTGCTACCATGCATACAGCGATTGAGGCAGAGTATTGGTCTGACGCACAGATGGACAGTCTGCACCCAACCCTTGCGTTGGCCATGCGTAACTTTGACGCTCGTTCTTCCTCTTTTGACTGGTCTTTCGACCTTCCAGTGACTGAGACTCCAATGCCGCAGTCCGTTTTACATTCGCCGGAAGTCCAAATGAATGGTTCTCATTCTCATGAACCTAATGAGTACCACGCTTTTCAGCCTCAGACTCATCAATCTCCATTTTCACAAACTTCTGCTTCGATGTTGGATGCGACATGGCAGACTTTGGCAGAACAGTTGGGCTTTTAGCGTTACAATTGTGTCACAATTCTATATATTATATACCAATCACACTCTTCCCACATGTCATACCGTACTTAGTTACGATTGATGTCTTTATTTGAGTCCCTTTCTTATTGGATTATCTACGTTTTATCTATACCAATTTTTAACTGCAATCTCTGGCTAACAATTAAAGCAGGGACAAAGTATATGATTGTTAGCAATACTCTCTTAGCAATACTTTTTTCCATCTAAAAGCAAAGTACTCGTTGCCTAATCACCCAGTACCGAAGATAGCAATTGTCAACTGCTGGCAATATTAATTTTTAAAGTGTTGTTTGGTTTTGTCGGTCACAGTCACAGTCACATCAAATAACTGACCGTGACGTATGCAGGATATTGTTAATTCAAAGAAGCCACCAAGGATTGCCGACTTGCAATTCCTACGACCTCTTAGCGACTCGCCCCCTGGAACTCATAATTTTTTCCTAGCTCGTAACGATACGAAATATGTCCGTCAACGATTGGATCAGACGGGGACAGCCTAGTAGGTCCCGTACTTGAGTTCAACAAGGACAGCATTAACCTCCTTTAGTTGTCTTCGGACTCATCCTGCTCTTCTCAATTATCGAGGTGATTATCTACACCTATATCTAAGCTCTATTATCACTCACACGAAGCTTAGATGTGTATCTCAGCGTGGCTGGTATCGCGATACAATGCCCATCACAACTTCAACAGTTTATCTATGCGTGACCGCGTTCGATACACGCTTTTTGCCTCTATATGGACTATCGTTGGGTCTATATTCTTCATTCTTCTCTTTTTGCACTCTGCTACTGGCTCGGTCATGACCAGTGTTGCTGCGCATCTCATCTTGTAAGTGTTTGCTCCGTAGTCAACGAACCGCAGTCGAACATTCATCATAGCTTCATTCTTACATGGATCATCTGGGTCGCTGCCGCTGCATCCGTCACAGCCATGATAGGAGGAGGCTTGAATTGCCCGTATGTGCCACTACTTATGCATGCTCCGTTTTTGAATCTGAATGCGTTGAATCAAGAACACAAAATACCTTTGTGTACTGTGGTCAACTTAATGCCTTGGAAGGTTTTGCCTGGATAATATGGTCCGTTACTCCTGGCATTAGTTTCATGTTTCGCTGACTAGCATCATAGGATTCTTGTTACGTTTGCCTTGATTGTGGTCATCATACGTGGCATCGCTGCTTCACGACGTGGAGATGGTTACAGAGGAGGTCTCATTGCTTAGGCTTAATCCACTGCATTATTCGATGCTCAAAAGTGCCCCTGAATCTCTGTGACACGTGCTTGTACTCCCCGTAAGCTTTCGGATTCTCTGTTCAAATGTCCTTTTGTATCTACGCCTAATAATATACAATCTCGTCCTCATCTATCTCCTTGCTCATCATATACGTACTCTCCGTATATAGGCTTCCAGACCTTCTTGCTTGCTTCATCGCGAACCTGTTCTTTTGTCCAATCTACTCTGGCAGTACCCTCAATAATTGCTTGGTGCGCAACTGCGATTCCGACCTCGAAATTGACGTGAGGTGCCTCGACAAAGTCGGGTAGAAGTGCATTGTCGGGATCAGAGAGCGCGGGTGAAAGAGAAGCCAAACGTTGTGCTCCAGCAATAATCATGGAATCAGTCATATGGCGTGACTGGGTCAGAATCGCGCCGAATCCAAGACCAGGATATATCAGTGCATCTACATCCGCCACTCATTTGTTCGTGACTATGTGCAGGATGATGAGAGAAGCACTCACTGTTACACTCAGCTATCCTGCGCTTCCGCATTAGGGAGGCTTAAAACTTATCGTTGACAAGGTGGACGCTCACATATAATCCTTCCCATTGGCCATTCTAACAGGCGGGAACGGGCTCCCAGTCGCCAATAACGCCTTATCTTTTGTCCAATTATTGGCATCCTTCGGGTTCACCTCAACCAACTTGCTCGGATTCGACAGTGGCAAGATGATCGGGCGCTCACACCCAGCGGTCATAGCTTTCACTACGTCCTCCGTGAACGCGCCGGCATGTGTCGAACACCCTATAAGCACGGTTGGTTTGACATGCTTCACAACCTCAAGCAAGCGGATTTTTCCATCCTCGTCCCTCTGGACCCCATGCCATTCTGCGTTGGGACATGCGAATGGATGGAGCTCAGACCGAACGGGGGTTGTAGTTACAAGCTCTTCCGTGACCAGCCCATCTTTGTCGATAAGATAGAAAAGTTCGTTGGCCTGGGACTCGTTTAAGTCATTGAGTTGGACTATTGCATCACGTAATTGGTGCGCAATTCCCATGCCTGCAGAGCCTGCACCATAGATGATATATCGCTGATCGGATAGTCTGGACTTGGTGACACCGACAGCGGCCATGATGCACGCAAGAGTCACCGCGCCAGTTCCTTGGCTAGAGATATTGACTCTGAGACAGGTTCCGGATGCTTAGCAGAGATAGTGACCCACATGTCGTCATTAAACACAGAATGAGTGGTGCGATATTTCTGAAGTAGCCTTCGGGCGTTAGTCACTCCGAAGTCCTCAAAATGGAGAAGACTGCCAGGGAAATACTTTCGGACAAGCTGTACAAACCTGGAGAGCAGGATTATGAGACAGCTAACGTTACTTCTAGTTGCGTCATACTTGTCGATGAATTGATCGTATTCCTCGCCTCTTACGCGCCCGTGGTTCCAGCCCTGCACAACTTTGACTCGTGAGTAAGAGGATAGAATCGGAACTTACAACATAGAGATTGTCATTTAAAAGATTGGTGTTGTCCGTGCCAACATCCAGAGTCACGCTAAGCGACTTGGAGGGATCCATTCCTCCAATAAGTCTAGAGCATTCCTGAGCAGTATGGCCAAGACAGCCGACAATTTGAAACTTACGTGTAAATGGCCGATTTTGCACTGGAAATCTTAAAAACAGATAAGTTTCGCCATAGATAACGTCATATGGTGGTTACCCCAATGCCCTTATGTCGACATCATCAACCAAGGGACAAAGCCACGATTGAAGTGATACTAACCCCGACACCCTGGTCGCCGATTCCAAGGATAGCCTCCGCATCTGAACAGACTATCAGATTAAGGTCTCTGCCATTTGTCTGTTCCAGAAAGTCTTCCTCCATAGAATCTTGATCTTTCAAGGTTAGATATAAACCTTCACTTCGCCTGAACAAATGTGAATATTCGGAGATCGCCTCAGCCTTGCAAGGTCAAAAATGATCAGAGCTATCTCCGCGAATTCAAGACAAGTTTTCCTCCGCGTACCTCGGTCGGAGTGTATATGATTGGAACCATTTCCTGAAGGTTCCGCAAAATCAAAGAGTAGTACAGGACCCAGTTCTGGTCTTTCAAGCTCTGTAGAAAAGAATTCTTCCGAATTGGCGTTTCGCAAGATTGGAATTGAGTGTAGGCACGCTTGCACTGCTCATCGAGGGTGTTAACTTGACATGGTAGTCGTCCCACAAGTCCAAAAGCTTTTCTCTCAGCAATAGTAAAAGCGGTGCCTTTGTTGAAGCGAGGACTAGTAAGTAACGCCGCCCCACGAAGAGCAACGAGGGTTTGGGATTTGAAGTTGAGCATTGGTACAGGTCAAGTCTGTGTAAGGAGCAAATGCCAATCCCGGGTCTTGCGGGTCTTGGAACCCGGTCACACATAGAACTCCACTCTCCCTCGGGGCTAGTACGCCAGATGCGGGGAATTCTTGGGTTTACCGAAGGCTTCTGTGGTAAATCGGAATAACGATGCTGGTTTGCCACTGTTATACATTCCCTCGGTCCAAATGTTGTCGGTCAGGTGTGTTCTTGCCAATGGGTGTCAGTCTTTGTCGCACCCACCCCTGGTCGCAGGGCTGCGATTGCGAACATAGTTGAAGATTTTATCTTTCATCTCAGAAAGTGTCAAGCAAGGATTAGCCACGCGCATGAATGCCGGAGGCCGAGGAGCCGATCTAAGAACGGATATGCTGTGCACATGCCAAGCATTTTGTCCGAACGAGCCTCTCCTTGCAAGCGTACGGTTGCGGACAATCAAAGTCCACAAATTTGATGTAGAAATTAAAAGATATTTCTGGGCCATTCTGACATCAGATTCGGGGACTACGTCGATTTGCGCATTCTTTGAAGTTTTCCCACGACTTTTTGGG
This sequence comes from Termitomyces sp. MG145, assembly GCA_003313055.1. Lineage (NCBI taxonomy): Eukaryota > Fungi > Basidiomycota > Agaricomycetes > Agaricales > Lyophyllaceae > Termitomyces > Termitomyces sp. MG145. The sequence continues at coordinate 6,456 of QGOB01004123.1, read as the reverse complement.
GTGGCCAGATTTTCGAGAGGATTATATGTAGTTACTAATTTAGGAAATTATGGTTAAAAACAACTTCAATCGACATCATGGCAGTCTGAGAGACCTGGCGATGGCTGGCTGCGAACGACCCACGCTGCAGCCTCTGCAGCCTTTCCAGTCAACCCCTTTTGGTAAGCACTCATAAACCTCCAAGAGCGTTGATACCTCCGGGCGACACATCGAGATATTTGTGTACAAGTTCCTTCGCTTCTTTAAAATTGGACTTGATAGGTTCCCTGTAACGATACTTAACCCATCCCCAGTACTAGAAACATTTGTTGACCATATTTTAGCTCAATAATGAATGTGATGAGTCTCATCATTCAATAGGAGCTTAAAAAGTCTTTTTCACAAAAAGACCAATAATGCTCCAGCCATTAGCACTAGTTGGCTTAATGCTGCTTTTGCTCTTCATTGGTTTAATGCCTCTTTGCTCTCATTGTTTTTGTCATTCTTTGTTCCTGTGCTAAGCACTTCCTGCTAGTGACTCATGTTCACTTCTATGCTCCAAAACTTTGCAAACATTTTTTCATTTAGATACAGTAACCTTAATGGCTTTCTGCAAAGCCTAGCCCATCTTCAATCCCCATTAACAACTCTACTGACTCACACATTATAGGGAACTTGCTTGTGACTCAACTATATATAAGCTACTAATGATTGTCTCCTACTCTGCCAAGTTGGTTGTTTCCTGCATGGCAGCCAGGACCAAAAGTAGCACATCACTGTCATTGCTTTCAACTACCTGTGCACCTTTTGTAGGCTTGGATAACTTTCAAGGTTTGGACCAGACCTTTTGTAATGGATCTGCAGTAGAGCATGTATGTTGGGACCCAGAAGATGGTGAATTATGCCTGAATATGGTGAAACCAGAGGAAAGTCTAGTTGAGGCTTATAGCAATTCTGACATGCAAATCAATTGTCAAATTCAGATATAGGGGCAAAAGCCTAATTGAACCATCTAGTAGCTGGTTCCTGCCAAAGTTTCTTTCAGGATAGCAGAAACTCATATCAGATTTATGCGGTAAAGCAAATGATTAAAGACCTTGGAGTTGTAACAACCTTAACCTATTCTCAACTTAAATAAGTAAGAGCAAGCCATTTCTTAGTTGGACTGCTCAGCAATTGAGAGTTTCTAGTAGGCCATCTTTGGTAAGCAGAACTGGCAATGTGGGATGAACCAAATGTGAGGTTAAGGTACTGGAATTCATCCTCATTAGACACCACAAAAGGTCTTGTAGTTACTTGCTTGTGCTGGCTTGAGTGCAGTTTTCTATCCTGAAATCTGTACAGAAGAGCAAGGGCAACCAAAAAGATTCTATTTGCTTGCAATACAATGTAAGTGTTTTGTTTGACTTATCAAAGGATCCTCCCACTTCCATTCACTCCTCTCCTCCAACCTCTTCTCACCCATGTCATGAGCCAAGCATAGACAGAACCTTGCTATGTTTTGATAGCCAGCTGTAAATCATATGCTTGGAACCTTCAAGGGAAAGGAAGAAAGAAAGAAAGAAAAGGAATTGTGTGTTGTGATATAAACAAGACAGAGTGAAACCATGCATGTTAAACATGTGTCATAATGGTCTAGCATCCCCATCAACTTTTGCAAGACATCCAGATTCCTCAAAGCTTCTTGACTTTCCAAGCACATGTTGATACTCTTGAAAGCATAGAGTCACAGAACATCAGAACAAATCCCCTGTACAGCCTTGTACTCACAGCAAATCATCTCATTCTGGGAGCAAAGTGCTGAGAATATAAATCAGGCACTTGAGATTCCAATCTGACACAAGAAGTAGATCTTCCCGTGAAGGATAGACTTCTAAGTCTCCTGGCATGTATGACTTGGATTTTCTTGTCTGTGTCCATGTACTCCTGAAATTTCTTCAATCCTCATACACTGACGAAGTCAAAATTGTCCAAGCCAAGTTTAGCAGACTATATAGTATGGCAGTGACATTATGTAGACTCTTAGGTACTGCAAGGCCCGGGTAAAGGAAATCATCATCATCACGCATGCATCTTCTTTCGTACCTTTTACTCACATTGTATGTTCAAGAGCGTACTCAGAGTTAGGACCCCTGATGATAAGTCCTACATGATATTGAATTTGCGGTGTTTCTTGTAGAAAGGATTCAGGGGCTATCGGAGGACCGGATCCGGTCATCCGGCCTCCCATACTAAATCATGTGATTTTTTGATTTTCGAGGAGTGGACAAGTGGATTAGAAAGTACTCAGTCCTGCTGGCGCATCCGAATCATTGTCAGTACTAGCAGGCCTCCAGCTGCGCAGTCAGCCCAGCTTCGCACACTCGAACTCCCTGACGATGGGCTACATTCCCCAACATGCCCTAGAAAACCTAAAAAGATACACCTATAGAGGTGTTGATAAGTAAGTGGTTCGTTCATCTCCGTTTCTCATGAATGAACTCATGACAAATAGATCTATACTATCACGATGTGTATTGAACCCATATTGGACGTGGTTAGTCACGCTCTTTCCATTGAACGTCGCACCCAATACCGTACGCACTTCCGCTGGAATGTCTGACTGTCGACCATGGCTTATGTCGGGCAGATCACACTGACAGGACTTACTATCGTCATTATCAACTTCTTTACGATGATCTATTACGACCCATTATACCTCACGGAAAAAGGCGGGGCGACGGGACCTCCGAATTGGATATACTTCACGTAACGTGGCTGTTTCTTTGTCAACATCGCGAGGTATTGAGAATTTAGGACAGATGGGCACTTGGGTTATTTGCATATCAAAGCCTTGATGCTATTGACGGGTGTGTCTAGACGGAAATCTGTCAGTTGCAATTATTCAAACGTTTGTAGGAAACAAGCACGACGGACAGGTATGGCGGGACCGCTGGGAGAAATGTTTGATCATGGTGCGTTGCCCTTCCTTATTTTTCTCTTCTTCTTGCTCAGTTGTTTGTTTCTCTAGGTTGCGACGCTATAAATACTACTGTAAGCCAAAACCCCATACTTCTTTACGACCATGTGGAATTTACCCTCAAATAGCTTGAAGTCCTGCTTGCTTCCCAAGCGCTGAACCTTGGTCGGTCTTGGTGGACCGTCGCGTCCCAGATTGCAACTCTTGCCAACTTCTACCTCACTACCTGGGAGGAATACCACACCGGTAAGTCATCTATCTATTGGTGTCAAAAACTAGGTATGACCCAAGTCCTACAGGTCAATTATACCTAGGAGTATTCTCTGGGCCAATTGAAGGTATCCTCATGATTATTTCCATCTATCTTCTTTCCGGAATTTATGGCGAGAGAGTTTCTTCTTTATCCTCCTATCTCGATTAACCCGTCTTCAGGGTCTTCTCTTTGGGATCAAAAATTTTTTACCGTTACCCGACTCGAACATATACCCTTTATCTCAAATTTGCCTAATCTTCCTCTCAACGAGTCATTCATGGTGTTCGGCGCATTTGGGCTGGCATTTAACATTATTTCTAGGTTTGTACACCCCCGTCTCGTCCTTTGTGCCTATTAACATCTCCCCAGCTATACGAATGTGCGTCGCGCCATGAAAACGTCCGAAAAACCTACAATCCAGCCTCTCCTACTACTTCTTCCCTTCGTCATCGCAGCCGGCATCCAGATCTCATGGCTCGCACAGCCGAGTTACAACAGGTCCGCCATCATCAACTCACCGAACTTTGTACCTTTCCTTTGTGCGTGGGGTTTGCAGTTCGCGCATCAGGTGGGTAGGATGATTCTAGCTCACGTCACGAGTACACCGTTCCCCCGGTGGGATTGGATATGGATATGGAATATTATTGGTGCTTTAGATGCGAATCTTCCGAGGATCATTGGACGGTACGTTGCTGCTGCTCTCATCCTGCAGTTCACCATGCTGATTATCAAACGTGATCAGGGGGCCCATTATCCAAGCGACTTTGAAAAGTGCGACTGTCTTCATTTGCGTCACTCTTGCGCTTTCGTTGTTCTTTTATACTCGGTTCTGTGCGCTGGTTATAAGTGACATCACGAACTACATGGGTATCGCATGTTTCACTGTCAAGAAGAAGGACATGGATGGCGTGTGGCGGAAGGACTTCAAAGTCTGATGTTGCACTATTGTTAGATGAAATCGCGCTGATGGGCTGATAGCTTTAGAATTAGAACTTTGGAAGTTATCCACTTCTGTATTTGAGCTGTCTGTTAGTCTCCTGGCTATGACATGAGATGGTAGGCGATAAGTTTAAGCTGGATTTCAAGCGCAGTGATCTACAGACGCCATGTTTCCTTCGTTACTTGGATAGAGTTCTGGACAAGTCCCTGACTGACTCGTCGATACATGACGCCTGTGTAAGGGGTTAGTGTCGAAGAAAACGTCGTATGACCTCAGCTCATCGTCATCGTAATCATGTCGCCTCATATTGTGATCATCGACGCGTCGTTTAATACGTATGTTTCTTATTATACATAAAACTCTTTCATCATCATGGAACCTTGATTACTCACCTATGTCTTTACAATATATAAAATGTCCTTGTATCCTGGAGTTCGAATCATCTTCGATTCGTTAACTCCAGGTGTGCATATTCATATTCAACTCTTATGTATCATATAACTTATCCTCGATTTGTTAATTCCAGTTGTGTTTTAAACCATCAATACATATATTTCACCAACTTTTCTACCTGTGTAATGTCTATGCTGTGTCAGGTTATGGGCCTCAATGCCAGTGAATCTACTTTGCTCACCCTGAAGTTTACGAAGTTCAATGGCATGAACTATCACTTATGGTTGGATAACAGGAAAGCTGCCCTACAAGTGAAATTTCTATGGGGCGTAGTGACTGGTTGTGAATTATGCCCTCCCAAACCACCCTGCAAATTTCCCAATTTTATGAAGGGTCACTTGTCCCACACAGGACACACCTTCCATTACTGTTCAAAAAGATGGTCAGGAACTTCTTGATGTCTTACTGTATAAAGATTACCAAGTCCGGGAACAAGCTTGCAACAAATATGAAAGATGGCTCAATAAAGACAATGCCACCATGGGTCTAATATGTCATGCAATTGAATTTACACAATGTGACTCTATTATTGGTCTTTAAAGTTCACTGGAGGTCTGGGATCACCTTCACAAAAATTTTGTGGAGCAACAGAGCGGCGTCAATATCCACTACTATCATCAACAACTTTATGCAAAAAAATGGGATGGACATACCTTGATGTCTGATCATATTGGCCGCCACTTCATTGAAGTCAACCATAGAGTCAACAACATCACTATCATTAATGCAATTCTCCTTTGTTGCTGCACTCACCTACTTGGGAAGTTGTCAAACAAAACTTTATTGTGGCAGTTCACTAATTCTGGACAATGTCACCACCAAATTAATGCTTGTATATAAACATCTCAAACATGAAGATAACTCCACTCTGAAAACATTAGCTTTTGTGTCCAATGACAATGATACCTTTGGTGGATCTAGGAATGGTTCAAAATCAACCAAAGGCAAGTTAAAAAACAAACATGAACCAAAACCAGATGACATTTGCCACAATTGCAGTGAAGAAGGATACTGGAGTCCAAAATGCCCATCTCTTCCAATCAACGGATATGGTCTTCAGTTCTCCATCTTCTTGAGCAGCAATTCACTGAAAGACCCTGCCCTGACAATTCCTTTCTATTGCCGTCTGTCGCGGGTTCATCCAGAACACAGATACTGGCTAATAATGAGTCCATTCTTCCCTGATATCATATTCCGTCTGCTAAGCAATTTCACCCCGAAGATGCTCCTTCAGATTCTCCATTTCCATGAGGACCAAGCTATTATCACATACAGCGCCTTTAACCTCCCTCTCATCTCGCCCCTCAGACCTCACCAGTCCATACCAGACACGTGATGTTGTCAGTCCCAAACAAGATAAGGGAAACCAAGCATCACTGCAGGGATTGGGAGATTTTTCGGGAAGAAAAACCCATTAGAAAGATGTCAAATAATTTCTAATTAGTTTTTTTCATGTATTATATAAAATTTATTTTGAGAAACAAAAAAGGAAAAGTTAAACAATTTCAATGCTTTTTCTTGAGGAAAACAATTTCTTTTGATTTTGATATTTCCTAAGATACAGATAGAAAAAATGAATAATGTTTCCAGTCTTTTTCTAGAGAAAAACATAATGTTTATCATGTCATATTTCTTTCAAGTAGTTCTCAGGTAAAATCCTTTGTTTTATCAGAAAAATTTAATGTCTTCCGAGTTTTATCAGAAAAATCTAATGTCTTCCAGATATTTCTGATAAAACAAAGGATTTTACCTGAGAACTACTTGAAAGAAATATGACAAGTGTTTACAAAGGAATACATTAAGATAAACATTATGTTTTTCTCTAGAAAAAGACTGGAAACATTATTTATTTTTTCTATCTGTATCTTAGGA